>JAXQQM020061997.1:0-50416 GCA_034641835.2 Pinus albicaulis
TAGTGGAGCAGCTACTTAATGTGAAAGGAGTGGAGATCATGTCTCATTAATGGGAAAGATCATGGAGGTTGAAGTAGTCAACTAAGATCATGGAAGGAATCAAATGTAAGATCATAGAGCATTCATGATGAGATGATGGAGGAGTAGTGCATTTAATGCACACATGATGGAGAGGGTGATCATTACATTCACACATGATGGAGATCATGGAGAGCCAATGCAGTCAACATGGAGGCCTATGTTCACATGCTGGTTATGAAGGTGGTTCAGTCAGGGGATTGGGCAGGAGGGAGAAGATTTTGGATTATTGATTTGTGATCTGTTTAGATCTAGATTTGTCATTTGACATTCCATGCACTGTTATGTTGTTTAGTTAAGTCTGCAATGTTGTTTAGCACAGGGTTTTCCCGAGCGGGAATCCCACCTCTTTCCTTGAGTGATCTCTAAGAAAGAGTGTTTGCACTACATTCATCATCAGGCATTGCTGCCATATTGTTCCTACTTTTTGCAAAACATTCATATCCATAAATTGCACATTTCTGAAGATCAGTTTGAGAGGAGGAGATTGTCCTTCAATATTTCAATTGAGGAACCGATGAAGGATTCATCCTATCACCTTGAGCTTCAATATTAGCCTTCCAGTGCTTTAGATCTATATCAGGCATCAAGCCATCTATTATTAATCTCCCAGCAACAACACTACCATCAATAATTGCGCAGTCCATTCTTGTAGATCCAAGGGAGAAGCGAAGTTGCTAGAATTTTAGCTAGTAATCCAATGGAGGACCATTCCTTCACATTTTATTCATTATTTCCATCATTTCTGAGCTAAATTTCATATCTTAGCAGCAGACTAGAGAGCCTTCTTCCTTTACAGTGAAGTTTTTATGAGTAGTTATGTAGCGGCAACTGCAATCTTTAGAGGAGGATTGAGGAGCTAGATCTTGAGCTTCTAGCTTGAGGATCTAGTGAAGGGATTAGACCTTCAAGCTTAGATCTAACCTTGTGACATATTTCAGCCATATATTTGTCAGATCTAACTTCAGATCTGCATACCCAATAGTTGTATAGTGAAACCCCAAGAGGGTTATTTTCTTATATTGACAGATCTGATAAATACTTTATGGGTTATCTTTGGTTGCCATCATAGAGCCCAAATCTAGAATCTTGGCATAATCAGAGCTCTAGATTTTCGTAGATCTGCATTTCCCTTTTCAGAAAACAGTTATCTTTACATCATCAATTGAAGGGACAGCATAGTATTGCTTCCAGCAGCTCTCCAATTACGCAGTGCCTGCTTTGGCATCTTTTCAGGGTCATTCTAGCCTATGTATTTTGATTGAGTGCATCTATATGAGCACTGTTGTACTATTTATCCATATCTATAGATAATAAAAGGCTCACCTATTCTATATATTCTATGATTGTTGAATCTTTACATGTACATTTTCTGTGTTACAAATATTGTGTTTGTGTATCAATGCATTATTCCCTTTTGGGATATTACATACAACAAATATGTCATCAGAAGAAGGAGAGCCTCTCACAGAGCGGGAGAAGTAGTATCTTAATAGAAACCGAGGGTATGATTATACAAAAAACAAAGAAAATAAAGGAAAAACTTCAATATCAGGAGAGATGGATAAAAAGGAGTTTCCCAAGCTTCTTCTCCAAACCATGTAGGATATTTCCCAAGAAATCAAAGAGATGAGGATGGAGAAACATAAAGAATCCCATAGAGAGTTTCTACATGGAGAAAACTCTGACATTTCACACCACAGGTATGAAAAACCAGTAAAGCAACAAGTTTCCCAATGCTCCATTATGCCTACATTTCTAGTAGTGGGAAATGGAGGTGGAGGACCCCAAGAACAAGAGACTCTTGAAGACTATTTTCTAGAGTATGAGTCTCAATCTCAGAGATTCAAAGATAATCTGAAGTTTCAGGAGTTTTTCCAGATCAAGGAAAATAGGAGACCCCGAAATAGCAATAGAAGTGGAGGGTACATGCAGAACAATTATCTATAGCATACAACGGGTAGATTTTTTCTGCATGCTTTTGATGGGTCATCTAAGTGCACAGCCAAGTATTCGGTGGAGAAACTAGATATCTATTTTCAGTTGAACCAAGTACCGGAGATTGAATCCATTAAGATAGCAGTGATGCACCTTGAGGGTGAGGCACATGATTGGTGGTTTCATGGTATTTATACATTGGGGCATGCCAATGTGACTGCATATTCAAAGTTCACTCAAAGGTTAGTAGAGAGGTTTGATCGAAGAGACCCAGAGGAAAATTTTATTGAGCTAGCCAAGCTTAAGTAGTCAGGTAATCCATAGACCTATATCTCTGAATTTCTAATACTTTCTTTCATGGTTCTAGATTTATCTGTAGCTAGGAGGGTTTATATGTTCATAGATGGGATAGTAGAACCTCTACATGGTTTGGTTAAATCAAATAAACGAACTACACTCCAAGATGCTATTGAGAGGGCTAGAAATTTAGAGGATGCTTTGCAAAGAGAAAGAGCTCCATTTCAGCAAAGGCCCACCTTTCAGTCAAAGGGGAAATATGTGAAGGTTCTTCCTCCAAAGAAGAACTAGAAAAAAGGGTCTCTTAATGATGATGTCCGAAGATACTTGAGGAGGAGGAAGCTTTGCTTCACATGCCAAGAACCATGGGCACCAGGGCATTAGTGTGTTGCAGGGAAGGTCCACTATATAGAGGTATTCTCTGATAGTGATGAGGATGAATAAGAGGAGCCAAAAGGAGAAAAAAGTGTTGTGGTAGTAGGGGAGGATCCACCACCACCAGGGGGTGGGAATGGGGCGTTTGATCCAATTGGAGGAGGCCTTGCATATTTGCAGGGAGTACCCAAGTATTTTACTTTGAGAGTCCAAGGTACCATTCAGGAGCATCGAGTGTCAGTGTTGATTGATAATGGGGCTACCCACAATTTTATTGATGTTGAGTTAGTGCAGAGGAGAGGAATACCCACTGATGATTTTGAGGGATTCTCAGTGTTGGTTTTGAGAGCCCGAACCATGCAGTGTATGAAGTATGTCTCGGCATTGTCGGTAACCTTAGGGACATATACTTTGAATGATCACTTCTTTGTGGTCGAAATTCCTAACACCAATATGATATTGGGTGTGTAGTGGTTGATTACATTAGGGAAGGTCACCACAGAATGGGAGACTTTGCAAATGGAATGGGTAGATAAGAAGTGTGGTAAGCATCATATGATCAAGGGAATGCACACTTATACACCCCAGGTAGCCTTTGCACATAATATGGAGCCTGATTTTCATAGTGGGAGCAAGGACACATCAGTCCAATCAGAAATACAGTTGACTCTGAACCATGATGATGTATTATTTGGAGGCATTCCACCAGGAAGGTCCCCAGACCAGGAGTTGGTTAAATATTTCTCACAACAAGTTGCACCATTCATAGATCTGGTTGAGATGGGAGCCTTGCATGAGTCTAGCATAGTGCAGAGGGTCTTTGGTAAGCTCAAGGAAGAGATGGATATTTTCCTATTATTGGTATTACTAACTCCCACCAAGCCTCCTGTGCTAAGAGGTGATGTTTCAGGAGTGGATGATGGCACAATAATGGGGAAAAGGGGCTACTGCATAGCTTTTGAGAGTCAGAAGATACTTACACATAGGAGGGATTCTTCCATATATGAAAATGGGTTGTTGGAATTCATGCACAAATTGTCCAAACTCAAAAGGTTGTTGATGGCAAATAACTCTCAAGTGAAGACTAACCACCCTAAACTTCACCCTGTACTTAAGCAGATGCAGTTGCAAGTGAGGCAAAAAAAGAGGGATAGCATTATTCCGGCATGTAGCTTTGGCATTGAGCATGTCAAAGGGGGTAGAAGTGAGGTGATAGACACCTTTTCAAAAAATCCCATGACACTGTCATTGTTGAGTATGGATCCACATTGGGAGTCTCAACTATTGGTGGAGTATTCCAAGGATCACTTCACATGTGAAGTGCTTGATGGACAGGTGACGGATTAAAGGTATAGAGTGATGGGTGGAGTCATCTATTACCAAGATAGGATATTCTTGACTAGAGATTCTAAGCTCAAGGAGAATATTCTACATACAACACATGATTCACTCCTTTCTAGTCACCAAGATTTCATGGGGACATATCAGGCCATTGGGGAGATATTTTCATGGGAGGGTCTCAAGGAGGATGTGCTCCAGCATATCAGGAGATGTATGGTTTGCTTGAAGAATGAGGAGGAAAAAAAATACCCTGAAAGTTTTTTACAACCACTTACCTTCCCGATAGAGAGATGAGGGAGCTCATCTATGGACTTCATCACCATATTTCCAACAGTACATGGTAAGGGTTGTGTCTTTGTAGTTATTGAAAAAATAACAAAGTATTTGCATTCCTTTGCCATTTATTTATAGTGAATCGCTCCAGAAGAGGGAAAGCCTCTATTTATACTTCATGGTCTTCTTGGAGCCTCAATCAGTGATGGGGATGGCCACTTCCTAGAAGAATTTGGGCATATGTTGTTTTTTTTGGGGTGTACTCAGTTGACACCAAAAATAAGTTACTACCCCCAGGAAGATGAGCAGACGAGGTCAGCACGAAAGTGGCTAGGAAGCTACTTACCACAATGTGCTCTGGGGCAACAAGGAGCAAAACTGCGCTAGTTCCACTTAAGGGGCTATTATCAGCATCATGTATTTCATATGGCAGTCAGTGTATCTCTATTTCTGATACCATATGTTGATGATGTTTTAGTCACTATTGTTAGAATGGTTTGGGTAAGAAAGGTTCTTGGAACCAAGTATTGGATCCTAGAGAGTCAGGATGTATTCTGGTCTCTTGAGGACAACATTGCTACAGCCCGAGATTAGCAGGAGTTCTACATAGATCATGGATGGGAGGAGAGACAACGTAGGGTGGATACCTTGTTCTATCTCTACTTTCAGACATATAAACCATTCATATTGTAGAAGAATGAGATTGAGGAGTTTCTCTGTGGGCCACACATGGTGATCCATCTTGTTGGAGGAGTAGCACATGGGTTGGAGCTTCTCGTCGGGAGTAATAACTCCCAAAAAAATTATGCTCCCTCAATCAATGAGGCTATTAGACAGTAGATAGGGTCCCCGCTAGGAAAGGGGAAGTGATTTTTCAGCATTCATCCTTGCGCTTGCTTGAGGACAAGAAACATTTGAGAGGGGAGGACTGTAATATTCCTAATTAGCTTCCAGCTAGTTGGAATATTAATTTTTTCTTTTGTCATTTATATATATGAATAAGAGGGTAGGGAGACCCATAAATCTGTTTAGTAGGAATAAAACCACTTCTAATGTGAATGTGGATCATTTTATCAGTTGAATAAATCACCCTTAGGTGTGAATAGAGGTTGAAGTATGTGGATGGGGTCAAGTTTGACCAAATCAATAGCACTGGTATGGAGGTAGTGGAGTGTTATTGAGAGACAATGCAGTGTTAGTGGGAGGAAGTCTCCATGAGAGTAGCATATTTAATGTGTGGGACCAAGGGTGAGGAGGTTCAAAAATCATATAAGGAAGGGGATGGCAACCATAGAGGGAATTCTGATTATTGTTTATTTTTGGTCTTTTATGAATTTTTGCACGCTTCAGTTGTTTAGCAGAATCTATTTTGTTATTTAGCACAAGGGTGTTTCCAAGAAGAAATTACACCCTCATCCTCGGGGGACTTTGAGTGCCCACTCAGGAGAGGTTCATTGATATTCATTTCCACTATCTGGCATTAGGCCAAGCTTCATCCATCATTCATAGCGCAATCTCCTTCAGGCTTGCGTTGTTTTGCAGGGAAGTAGCAATGTAGGGTTGATAGACACAATTTCTAAGCTTGTTTTCCTGTGAAGGGAGAAACCCTTCATCCGAGAGGATAGCAAGGAAGTTCCTTGAGCATTATTCCACCATATGGAATTAGGAAAAGTAATATACATCATCTACAATGCAGTATCCTTCAGAAACTACGTTATTTTGCAGGCCAGTTTGCAGGGGAGGGTAAAGTACCCAAGTTCTTGACCTTGTTTCCCAATGAGGGGAGAAACCCTTCATCCATGAGGTCAATGAGAAGGGGCATCAACCATTTTCACATCATATCATACACATCCTAGTATTTGTCCAACTACATAGCATTATCCAGCCCTCAGGATGCATTTTTCATTTTGTGTATTTCTGGAAACCCTTTATGGGTTGTCTTGGGATTGTGCTAGAAATCCTAGGTCTCTGATCTTAGTATTTTCTGAGCACTATATCAGAAGATCCATGTAATTTCATTTATAGCAGTAGTCAGTCCCATCAAAAACTTCATTTTTATAGCCTCCGAAATTTTTTATAGCAGTTGTTCTTCATATTTCATGTACTAGGTCCTTAGAGGCTTATTTTTCCTAGTTTGAGTGTCTTTTTCCTCAATCTCGTGTACACATTTTCTGCTATAATGTATAATAAAATGGCTCTATTATATGATCTTATTTGATGTGTTTATATTTCACTGCATTTTCCAGTTTTATGTTCTATATTCCTATTTTTCCTAATTTGGAATATTACACTATGCGACCCTGTGACTAGGTCGACAGGTCGCATCCCCTGCACGCTAAATCCTTTGTGACCATTGCAGGTAGCAGCTACCTAAAAATTATTGGTGAAACCTACCCTGTTGGTCACTTGGCACCCCAGACCGGCCAAGGCATTAGTTGGTTTAGATAGTTGATTTTCTCTATAATGTTTTTGCCTCCATGTCGTTTGTCTTATCATGGGATTGTTTCTTGAACATGCCAGGTGATGTTGAAGCTAAGCTCGATTGTGTATATAGCTCCTCAGACTCAAGTGATATGGGTCCCCCAGCAATATGCATATGGCACAAGATCCCAAAAATTGATCCCCTATAAAGAAATGTACCTCTAGTGATGACTCCCACCTATGGAGACACAACTTGCATCTTTGGCTAGAACGCTAAGATGTCTTGGTATGACCTGTATGAAGAATTTGCAAGATAGGAGCTTTCAGAAGACCTAGCAGATCGCCAAGTGTACCTACAAATGAAGAGGTCTAAGATACATTATGTTGCAGCTCACCCTCCAATCTTCCCATGTGCAAAAGTCATTGACTGGATTCTGCAAAGAACAGATTCTAAGCATTGGGTGATAAGAGACTCCACTGAGGTGGCCTTTTCCAACCTTTCCCTAGGAGATGCCAACGTGTACTAATATCTACCAAACAAAGAAGAATCCTTCAATTCTAGATGGATAGTAATGCACGATGTGCCAGTTCACAACACCCTAAAGAACTGGTGGGAAGACCCCGAGAAGTTCGAGTAGAAAAAGGATCAGGAATATAAGACGGAGGGTCTTAGAAAGGTTTATAGGCTCTTCAGAGATATGATGTGCCAGATGTATGGAAGATAATATGCTACCACCTTCATTGGGGCATGGGTTCCCCTAATTCACCCAGTCACTACTTATGGCACTTGCTTCAACTGGGCCCAGTTGCTAATTTCAACTCTGAGGGAAAACATATCAGCAACACAGGTTCCGAAAGAAGGGTTAGCGTCAGAATTGTACATGGCTTCCTATAGATGTGGTTTTTTCATGGGGCCATTTTTATCAGTGGTCACATAACTGAAATGCAGCAATCAGAGGACCTATCCACAAGGACATGAAGATTTTTTGGGATTCGAGGTACAAGTAGGATATTGACCTTATCTTGGAAAATTTTATCAACGCACTCTACCATTTGATTTTCGAGGAATATCCACCTTGCATGTAAAGAAGAGCCATGGAGACCATCACGAAGGTGGCTCACTGGTTTCACATTCGAGAAGGCACCCTCATCAGGGTTTTTGGATCCTTCAAGCAGCCCCATGCTTTGTTGAGATTCCTAATTGAAAAGTTGCTACTGCAAGAAGTATGCTACTAGATGTCGAGTGGTTTCTCTAAAATTTTGAGAAAGGGTAAGAAGAACCATGACCTACCATCCCACTCACCATCAATGCCTACACAGTCAAGGATTTCAAATAAGTGGAGGCGGAGGCCGAAAAAATAAAAGGATTTCACTTCTTAAACTTGGATTCCATTCCTATGACCCAAAATGGATCATACCTACACACTGCAAATGGACCAAGTTCAATTGGACTTATCAGCACACTGAAACGAAATTGGAAGACGAAGTAAGGAATTGGTATAATGCACTTAGGCATGCGGCCCCTGAAGAGGATTTTGAAGTAGATGGAGGCCAAGGGGAATGTTCCCAGGATGACCTAAGCCTGCAAGACAGAGCTTCTGCCACGAAGTGGAAAACACAGACAGGAGGGGCTT
Organism: Pinus albicaulis; assembly: GCA_034641835.2. Lineage (NCBI taxonomy): Eukaryota > Viridiplantae > Streptophyta > Pinopsida > Pinales > Pinaceae > Pinus > Pinus albicaulis. The sequence goes on from JAXQQM020061997.1 coordinate 8,358, forward strand.
CTACCTCCCAGCCTAAGAAACTGAAGAATAGTGTAGGTAAATATTCCCTTAAAAATTTGGAAGAGGAACGGGAGAAACAAACCTTGGAACAACGAAGTGCCACCCTTGCAAAGAAAAAACAGAGGGAGGAATAACTTAAAAGAACCTAAGATGCCCTGGCCCAACAAAAAAAAGAGGAGAGCCAAAGGAAGCAGGAGGAAGAATAGTGAAAGAAGTATCAGGAGGAATAGAGAAAGAAGCAACAGAAATAAGAACATAAAAGGAATAAAATGGAGGAAGCATGCAGGAAGAAGGAAGAGGAATTGAAAGAAAAATAAGAAGAAAAAAGGAAGAAAGAGGGAGATATCAAGATGAAATAAGAACATGACAAAGATGAAGCACATAAAATAAGAATGGAAGAAGAATCCCAGAAACGACAGGAGGAGGTAGCTAAAGAAGTTGAAGGAGGTGAATCACAACCTTTGAAACTCTGTAAATGAGCAGATCTGCCCTTGATCAATATACCCCTAGTGACTTCCATGACAGGTAGGCACTTTCCCCTCTCCAAGCTAGGTCTCTCGAGAGAACAAGAGGATGGTACTATACTTGACAAGGTTGTCCTATGATCAATACACTCACAAGATTAGGTAGGAAAGAAGAAAATGTATTGCATGGAATCCAGCTGAGCCTATAGAGGTTACAACTGAAAAGGACATAGTCTTGGATACCTGAACGAACCCCATAATGATAGCATCATTTGAGACCTATTTCATAGCTGCTGCTGAAGAGAACATCTGGAAAATGAGCAGGGAAATCCTACAGCTGCAAAATAGGATCTGTATAACTTAGCAGAAGGCTAGCCAAGCAGAAGAAGAGAAAAGAGCCTTGGAAGCAGAGAATCAAACACTTCAGCTCACACTCACCCAAGTTGGCAGGCTTCAAGTTTCGATTCAAGGAGAATTGGACATCATGAGCAGAACCATGGTGTTGGTCCATGAAGAGATGATGAGGCTAAGACAAATAGTCGCTCCCTTAGCGAGAGCCTAAGAAGATACGAGAAATAAATCTGCCCAGTTGAAGGATGCCTCAACAACACTTGAAAAAATATTAGAGTGGTCCGTGAAGTACCCACAAGCCCCTGCCATACTACCAAAGAGGGATTTGATCCGTGCCCAAAATGACAAGATACAAATGCGTATGAAATTGCAATCCCGAGACAAGCACGTAAAAGATGTGGACAAAGTAATGACCGCATACGAACATCTCATCAACGACATCGACTCAATGGCAGAAGTTCATCACATACTCTCCACGGGTACACTAACCCAGTAAAATAGTTGAGAAGAGGTATTACAGAAGATCCAGTCATTCCTAGAACTGATCAGACAGGTAGCCAATGCAAAGGACCTTCTATTTACCAAGGAAAACATTACACAATACGTCGCAGAGCTAGTTATAATTTACACAAAGTTGGCCTCACTTTCCAATCAAATCAATTCGAAGAAGCACATGATGGTTCCCGATGCCCTTGAATGCCTGCATAGACTCGAGGAAGACATGCCTCAACTCACCCCAATAGCCGCTGAATACCAAGCCTAGAAGGCATATCTCAAGGAGCAGTTTCTGGTGGAAACTCCAGCCTTTTCTATCACCAAGCTGCTACCCTGAAAAAAATGGATGGAAAGTGTTGTAAAGCTCAGGTAGCAAGTCGCAACTTCTGCCAAGTCGCAAGTCACAGATGCCTCCAGGTCACAGGTCGTGGCCTGACCTAGGTTGCAAGTCATAGGTGCCCCCAAGTCGTAGGTCATCCCAATAGTCAGGGAGATGAAAGGTCGGGGGGTAACCCAAAAGTCATTTTTTCCCTACATGTACTACCTCATGAGAGATTGTAAGAAGACTTTTTGCTTGGACTCTTAAGAGAGATAATTATATAGTATTGAATGTACATTCTTGGAATGAATACAAAGGAGTTTTTGGATCTCACTATTGGATTTGACAGAGGCTTTTGTGTGATGACGCTATGAATATAGTCTTTTTGAATGAATGATAATTTCCTTAACTGATTGGTGTACATTTCTATTTATGCTTGTCTATGTATTTGAGTTCCATTTGATATGTGGATGATGTATAATGGGTTAATGTAGGGATATGTTAATGACCTAGTTTGTTGATATATGCCTAAATCTTTACTAAAATGTGCTTATATGATGAAGAGGCACTTGATCATAGTGAACTATTTCTCGTATGTTTAAAGTGGATCTCCATATGATTATGAGCTTACTGAAGTTTTGTTAACAATGCTTTCCTTAAGTTCCATGCTTTAAATTTCACTTTGCTATTCATGGTATTTTGTTTCACAGGGTATTCGTCGATCACTAACTTTGTTTCATTCAACATCTGTACATTCCTATAACTGTGAGTCTCCTCTCTGTCTGAGAAAAGGTATATCTCTTACCAATATGACAGCAACTTTGCCCACATACCAAATGGGATCCCTACAACAAATGGTGTAGATTCTAGTTGGGATTCTACAATAGGGAGATCCCCTCACTGTTGGCGAGTCACTTTTACCTGTCAATAGAATTGGCGCTAGAAGGAGGGCCTGATGTCAGGTTCCCAGTAATATAGTAACATCCCTTTGCAAACCCCTCAAAACCCGTTTATAGGTCTGTCCCAAAGAGATATCGGTTTGCTTAACACTGGTGCTCCACCCCTTGAGAAATCATTCTATGAAATCATGACAGACCAGTTGAGAGCTTTGTGTATGCTTTGTCGTGATCTCGTCAGACGTCTCTAGAGCCTCCCTAATATGAATTCCCTATCCAGCCCGCGAACATCTGAGACACATCATACCCGCTAGGGTTTCCTAGTCAATTCAATACCTCAAATTATAATCCTGATGCTCGAGGACTATGTGGATGCAGTGGATCGGATCTCAGCTGAAAGCCCCGAGAGCCCCCAGGGAATCAATGTGGAAGGCTCCGAGAGCACTGCCACAAGGGTCCTCATTATTCCCCAACAAAATACCAGTGCCGAGGTTAATCCTCCTTTGCACGATAATACCCAGGGGAACAACCTAGGGGGGGCACCAGAAGAGGTCGAGGGAATATAGGCCGGGGAAATGGTCGAAATACAGACCAAACCCACCACCTCCACTGAAACAGAAACCGACAGCCTTTTATTTTCAATGGGAATTTCAACGATTTCAGAAATTTAAGGCACTATAGGAATATTGAAAATTTGAGGATTTCCCGAAATCAAGACATGCACTCCCAACACGAGGGCGAAGGTTCCAGGTCTGGCGTTAGGAGCGAATCTGAAAATGAATCTGAGCACATCATGATTCCATGCTTTCGCAGGGCAAGGCGGATGAAACCCCTCGCCTGGATGGCACAATCCCCTTTGGGCATCTCAGGTCCACTTCATGACATGCCCCAACACCCGGAGAAACATTTACCCAAGTTCGATCTTGAAAGGGGGACATTAGCCAGAGATCACATTAGTAACTTATACCTTGCCCTGTAGATGATGAGAGTGCAGTACAACAACGTAGCATGTTGTCTTTTTCCACACACCTTAGAGAACAAAAGCTGCTACCTAGTATCGCTCTTTTCCTGTTGCCTCCATCCAAACATGGGAAGAATTTCATTGAATGTTCCTTGAGAAATTTCTAAGGAAAAAACCCCTTCTATGCTCCTCATGGAGTTGAGCACCTTGAAGTGCCAAAAGAAGGAAAATTTCAAAGATTTCAATCAGCGGTTCGAGAATATCTTGAACAAGTTTCCCCCGAACATGGCCCTTGAGGATTCCATAACTATATAATATTACAAAAGGGCCCTGCTGCGAGACATTGTTGTGTTTGCTAAACATGGATCTAGGATTTCCTTAGTCGATAATTTCACCACGGCTCTTACCATAGAGAAAGATATGCTTTCCATAGGAGCTCTAGACCATGATAACCATGATGATCCAAAGTTCACTGGAAATAAGGCGCAACCCTCGACAAGTAAACTCAGAGACAAGGATAAAGCCCCTTTCAACTTTGAAAGTATTTTTAAGTCCCTAAATCTCCTAACGAATGAGGTCTCGGATCTGAAAAGGAAAAGTAGTGATATTGCCTCGGGTAGCAAGCCCCAAAAGCCTCACTTTAGAAAGAACAATAATACACTGAATCAGCCTCCTCTGAATCCCAACTCGAACTTCAACGTGGAGGATATTGGAAAAGATAACTTTTGTTCTTTCCACCAAGCTTCCCACTCAGATAGAACTTGCCCCCAATGGATTAGTAGCATGACTGTGGTGGTGAATCAACTACTGGAAGATCAGATGATTGGAGAACCTGAGGAAGAAGATGACCCAGTTGAGGAAGAATTCCCCCCCCTCTCAATGAAAATATAGGGTCGACAGTTTTTATCTGTGTGGCAATCCACGATGAAGAACCCCAATCCATGGCAGAAATCAATATGGCCGATAATCCCCAATCCAAGCTTCCCCGTACCTACAACCTAAGGAGAAAATTTTGGATAGTTGATCACACTCTTGATGAGAAAAGGAAAGAATTTTTTAGAAAGATCCTACCCCTGAACAAGGAAAACCAGGCTACGACTCCTACTTCCGAGAAGATCGGCCTCACTACTGCCCTATGCATGCCAAAAGCTAGGTTGTCCCCAAATTATCCTAACATGCTCACAAAGGGGCCCTCGCACTTGGAGCCCGAGTACAACATAATTATCAAATACATGAAAAAAACGCGAGTGAATATATCACTTTATGAGCTTGCTCAAATAGCCAACCAATGATATTTTATTCTCAAAGCTTTCTCCAACCCTTCCTTAGCAAGTATTTCTACCCCGCATAAAAAACTAGCAGTTCTACGCCTTCCAAAGCCTCGGTAAACCTCCAATTGTTAGGTTTGGAGCCTGTTTATTTTCTTTATTTTGTATCACAGCGTTGGACCCCTGTTATAAACGAGGCGGCAACGCCTCCCGTAATTAAACGTTGCTTGGGGGTCCAGGGGGGTAGGGGGTTTTGGGGGCAACACTCCTGAAGCTAAAAATAGATGTAAAATTGCCTTGTAAAAGTATAGTAATTTCTAGTCAATTTAGGCCGTTAATTAGGTGGATTATTTGATGGTAGAAGTTATGTCTTATTTAGGGTTTTTTTCCCTAGAAGGTAACCCCTCATTTTTTATGAGGGTATTGTATTGCAGCTATGTATTGTATGTGTATTCTCTGAGTGAGAAACTAATAGAGAGACTCTGAGAGAGATTAGAGGATATTACAATGGATCTACTGTAGGTTGTGTCTCTTCATTTTGCTGGATAATATAAAGGAAGGACTGGCTATTCAGGGTGGATGTAGCCCAAACTGGGTGAACTACATATATCTGTGTCTCTCTGGTTTTATGTGTTTTGTGTGCTTTTTTTTTTCCACATATTTTATGTTTTGCATTGCTCTGTAATATATAATTTCCTAACACCAATCCATTGTCAATGTCGTGAATTCCAATTCACGAGGATCTACACCTCCATTCCTCTTTTCATTCACTATTTTTTATTTTAATTTCCATAACTCGCTCATTGACTCTGGAGCACCTACCAATGACATGCCCCTCTCTATATGAGAAAAGCTAAATATCTGTCCCAAGAAGTCTGATGCCAGAATCATCGAGCTAGATAGGTCTCAAGTTCCTATCGTGGGTGAGTTAAATAACGTGCTAATCCGCCTCTCCTCAGACTCTCGAGTTCATCATTGCATCGACATAGTTGTTGTAGACATTCCTGAGGCCTGCTGTTTTCTACTAAGCCAAGATTGGTTGAGAAATCTACAAGGCTACTTCACCATAGATTGGTCTCAATTGTGGATTCTGTGCAAAGAGAGAAACAATCAAATATGGATCAATAGCGAGCCATACATGAAACACACCGTCACTGACCTTGAATTGGTCAATGAGCCGATTATATTTCCCCAATAATATTAAGGAATGTGCTTCTTAAAGGCTGCATTCAGGTGTTACCAGGCCATCCAATCCCTGGTCTCTCTAGACGTTCAGTTGGAGTTACTCCCTTGTCCTACACCTCATCCCGTCACGCTTGATGTTCCACCCGACACCTCCATTCTGGGTACCCCGTCTATAAACACGTGCAACCTGGAAGCATCCCAGAACAAATTTGGACCCTATAGTATGATGACTTCAAGACCCATGACAGAGTTGGTGCTAGATGACAGAGTTGAGCCCAAAATAACAAATATATGATCTCTTGCATGCTGGAATTTCAATGCACCAACGATACTACCGAGTATGAAGCACTAACCCTGGGGCTCAAGAAAGCAATTGATCTCAAAGTTAGTTGCCTGAAGGTAATTGACGATTCTGAAATCATCACCAAGTAGGTACGTAACACCATCCACTATCTATCTCCAAATTTGAAGGGATATCAACAAGAGGTATGGCATTTGATTTCTGCTTTCCATGGTTTTTATATTAAGTGGGTACCTAGGATGCATAATGCCACGGTTGATATGTTAGCCAAAGTTGCCACTAGTTTTACCCCGTTAAAAGATGGTTTTTCTATTGAGATTGTATATAAACACACAGTACCAGACAATGTGACTAATTTACGTGTTTTCGATGATGATTAGTAGGTGCTAGATTTCATGTTGAATGCGGACATGTTCAAAGATGTTGTTATCAAAGAAGAGGAACATGAATTAGCTTTGCAAAATGAGAAGGAGGAGCACAAAGGCAACCTTACACCCAAAGGGGTTGTCTCACTCAAGAAATTATTTGATTTGCAAAATCGGTTCCGAGGGCCACCCAATACCAAAGTGCAGAGCTCCACCTTATCACACGAGCAAGGGAACCACAGAACAGACATCGACCCAAAGTTCCTCAATCTCTGTACCAAGTGCACCCCTAAGAAGGGATGGTCATTTATCGATTGGTTCAAGAAGTATCAAGATGTTTTTTCCTGGACATACCATGATATGCGGACGTAGCACATGCAGATTATCCAACACATGATACGATGAAGGAAGGTGTCAAACCATTTAAAGAAAAGCTAAGGAAGGTGCAACCAACCCTGGATCCACTTATTCATAAACAACTCAGGAAAATCCTCAATACCCGCATAATTTTCAAGGTCTGACATTCAACATGGGTGTCATACTTGGTCCCCTTGCGTAAGAAGTCCGGTGAAATCTGGTTATGTGTAGACTTACGAAATATGAACTGGGCTTCCGACAAGGTAACTATCTTGTCCCCCCCATGGAACATATTCTTCAAACTGTGTTGGGCTCGGAGATGTTCTCATTGCTGGATGGATTCTCAGGATACAACCAGGTGTTGGTTGCCGAGCCTGACCATTTGATGATGACATTCAGAACTAAGTGGGGAATGTTCACATTCAGGCACATGCCTTTCAGTTTAATCAATGTCAGGGTGACTTTCCAAAGAGACAAGGACATCTTCTTCCGAGGATTAATGGGACAGAGCGTGGTGGTCTACGTAGTCGATGTCACCGGGTTCTTGAAACACAAGTATGACCACCTACACCACCTAAAGAAGATATTAAAAAGATGCTGAAAGTATGGGATCTCGTTAAACCACAAGAAAAGTATTTTCGTGGTCTCAGAAGGAAATTTGTTGGGCCACATTATAACCAGGGATGGCATAGTGGTTGATCTAGACTACGTAAAGGCCATTTCACATATTTCTCCCTTGAGTAGTAAGAAAGCTATGCATTCCTTCCTCAAGAAAATCAAATTCCTTAAAAAATTCATATCGTACTTTGCACAAATTGTGAAACCCTTACAGAACATGAACAAGAAAAATGCAAGTTTCAAATGGAATCAGATCGAGAAGGAAGCATTCGACAATATTGAGAAAGCCATCAGAGAAGCGCAAACTCTTTACAGCCTGGATTTCAGCAAAGGCCTTGTCTTGTATACATTTTCCTCAAACTCATCATTAGTGGTCATTCTTACCCAAAAGGAATGTGATAATGATGAATGACCCATATCCTTTATGGTCGCAGTGTTGTAAAGCGCTGAGATGAACTATCTAGATATCGACAAACAAGCATATGCAGTATATAAGGCAGTCAAGAATTTTAGGTCATATATCTCGAAGAACCATGTTACAGTGTTCGTCCCTCATCCACCAGTCTGTTCACTATTCATATAGCAAGAACTAGGTGAGCGACGAGGTAACTGGATGGCATGCTTTCAAGAATATGACTTAGAATTCAAACCCGTGGTCATGGTCAAAGTACAAGGGCTCTCCAGGATGGCTTCTGAAGCTAATAACTAGCAAAAATTTGATTGAGAATGTTGGGAACATTAAATATAAATGTAACAAATCAACAACATGCCCCCACAAGGCTCCCCATCATGGTACTCAGACCTCCTGCAATATCTCGGCCATAGTAACTTGGATCCAACTTTGAAAACCAAGTAGAAGCAAGCCATAAGGTTGAGAGTTGCATCCTATCAGATGTTTCAAGGAAAGTTGTTTCACAAACATCACAACGGCGTCTTGTTGTGTTTCTTGGAGTTCCATGACGCACAACAAGTCCTAAAGGAACTACACGATGGACCAGTCGGGGGGCATTATGAAGGAGATTCTACAACACATAAGGTCATGCTGGCTGGTTTCTATTGGCTTATCCTGTTTAGAGATGCTCATGCCTATGCTCAAAAGTGTGCCTCTTGTCAAAAAATTTCCGGCAGGGAAGCCCAGCCATCTGCTCCACTATAGTCTGTCGTGGTGGAAGAATGATTCTAGCAGTGGGGTTTGGACGTGATCAGAGAGATACTACTACACTCCTCAAAGCAGCACCGATATATCCTTACAGCCACATATTACTTCCTGAGGTGGGCTGAGGCGGTACCATTACACCAAATCAACGATTAGGAGGTAATAACTTTCATTACTCAGTACATCATGACTAGGTTCAGTGTCCCAACCTCTCTTGTCTTTGATAATGCTACGTATTTTTCATCATTTAGGATGTATGATTTCTCTTTAGAAAATGGTATTGTTTTGAAACATTCTACCAATTATTACCCATAAGGGAATGGGCTAGCCGAGTTGACCAACAAGAACCTAATCCAGATCATCAAGAAAAATTTAATATCCCAACAATGAAACTGACATGCAAAATTCCCTTAGCAATGACCTTTGGGTTGATCGGGTGACACCCAAGCCTTATCTGAGGACCTCCTCTTTCTTCCTAGTCAATAGGAAAGAAGCCATCCTTCCCCCCAACCTTTCCCTTCTCGCTCTTCATTTATCCCAAGAAACACATGGCACCCTGTGTACTACCTTGCAATCTCGCATAGACAACCTACTGAAAATAGAGGAGGAAAGACTAAAAGAGAGAGAGAACTTCGCCATTCATAAAAGCTAAATCAAATGATGGTTTGATAAAAATTCCACTGGGAACAACGTGTTCAAAGTTGTCAATCTGGTCCTCAAATGGGACAAGGCCCATGAGGACAAAGGAAAGCATACTAAATTCCAAGCCTTTTGGGCGAGACCATTTAAAATCAAAGAAAAGGTTGGCCAATAGACATATAGACTACAAACCTTAGAAGGGAGGGTTGAAACCCTCCTGGTGAATGGCCATGAACTTATGTATTACTTCACCTAATGGCCATTGGGCTGTCTTCTCACCCTGTATCATAGTATTAATTTTTTTACTTTATCGCATGTGTTGTGTTTTAGTTTTTTTTGGTTGTGTTCAATAAATATCTTACCTCGAGAAAGGTTCCAGAACTTCTCTCTTCAATGCCTTAGTTCAAAAGGTCAACATAGTTGTTACTCAATCAACAAGCTTCACTTGAATCTCTGCCTACAAAGAAAAAACCCTCAAGCCCTTTCGGCCTAAGCAGGATATTGGAAAATCGCTTTGTGGAGGAAACTCGACTAAATCAAGGGATCCTAGTGCGAACGACCAGTCCTGCGCTTTAGCTCAGAAATTTCTGTTGAAAGTGACTAATGATATGGGCGACGTGATGAAAGGGGAAAGAGCTAATCTTGACTAGAAAAAGGGTATCCGAGAAAACCTAAAAAAGTCTCTCAATAAATACCAAAAGAAACCTCTCTTGCAAGTAAAATACGTCGGTATCCCTCATCCGCCTAGGCATTATTTGCCACATAAATAAGTGCCTTGAGCACATGCAAATAAGTGTTATAAGCACATAAAATAAGGGTAAATGATTGAAAAAGGATTCATTTGTAGAGAGGTTATGCGACGACTCCGCCTGGTATTGTCCAGGCTTGTTGGCAGTGGAGCAACGCTCGTGATTTCTATGCAGTGACTCAGCTGGGGCTCTCTTATGCCCACCGGTATCAAAGCAAAAAAAGAGAAAAATAAATTACACCAAATCCAATAAAGCTCACGATATTACTCCAACCCCTTTTTCCAGACTTCGAGATACAAAACACATTGGGCAGCAATCCAAGTCAATGCAACGAGGAAAGGACGATGCATGAATGTCAAAGAGGAGGCCAGTGGGACCCACAAAGATGGAAGGAAGAGCCTACTAATATCCCCCTCACCTCCCAAAGATTTGGTGCAAGAAAATATTTAGCGTTCTACCAGTGAATCGCCAATTGTCATAGCCACTACAACCACCCTCCGAATTTTGGCATCAGTCTGAAATTTCAGAGCCCTTGTTGCTTTTTATGGAATGCATCATAACAGGTTCATCGCCAAGCATAAACCCTAGGCCTAAAGGGTCCACCCCGTGTAGGTAGCCTCAGATCAAAAGCTGGTTTTGGGATGATTTATCTTGTTTCCCTTCATGATTAAATTTTCTTCTAAGTGTGGTTGCAAGGTCACAATTTCCACAATTCCCGATCATGTGCGACTTAGCAACCTAGTGACCTATCCAGGTCGTATTATCTTCAAAATTTCAACCTTTTGAAACTTAGCGACCCAGCGACTTGGACTAGGTCGCTAATTCAGAGAGTCTCCAACTAGTTTAAAAACTTAGCTTTGGGACCATGCAACTTAGTGACCCAGGGACCTCCAAGTCGCCAAGTCGCAAGGTCGCCAGGTCGCAAATGTATGCAAATCAATAGAAATTGTGACTCTGTGACCACCATTAAGGCTCGTACGTGTGACCTTTTTTATATATACAAGGGTCGCGTAGGTCGCATTCGACCTACGCGATGAAGATTACAAGGTGTATGACAGCCCAATTAGAGAGTGTTTTTTCCAGGTAAGTCGTCGAAGCCTCTTGAAATTTACTTTCTTTATTTGCCTGATTTCTTACCCTACCTAAACCTCCCCCTTAACCGGATTATTAACCCCTGGGCTCCTATCAGCAGTGTTTCACCATAGACCACTGTTGTGGAGGTAAATCCCCTCTGCGGACAGAGGCGATCCCTACTAGCCCAGACCGGGTCTAGCAACAATCATTCACGCTATAGTGCAGGTTCCTAATTGAAAACAAACCAACTAGCGATGAAGGCTTACCTGGAATCCAACGTTGTCGCTCATAGAGAAAGTAGTGCTCCCGTTCCTTAGCTTTGGCAGATCACAATCCTCACGATCTCCGTGATCGGACACCTGCACACGCCAGAAACAAAACAAACACAAGTGTAAAATCCAGTATATGCAACTATATGTCAGTCATAGAAGACATAACTCAACATCATAATCAACAACAAGAGTGGAACCATAACCAATAGTCGCTTATCATTAATCAATCAAAGAAGAATACAACCATAGCCCTGACGCTGAATTCTCCTTCGAAGGGTCACGAGCAGAACACGTCTTGAAAAATCTTGTCGGGGATGAGACAAACCTCTCGCCTCGGATGTCTCGACAATGATATCCTTGCTTGGATTTGGCCTTAAGGGAATGAATCAACGTTCTTGCAGCATTAGGCTCTTGGGAACTTGGAGACTAGCTTGCAAATGAGATGAGCAAGCTTTTATAGATGGAGGAAGGGGGAGTTGGGATCCCTATAATTATGGGATTAACCCTATCCTCAAGGAAGCTTCCATGAGAGGTGGCAAACCACGTCCTCTACATGGAGATCCGGAGCCAAACCTCTCAACTCAAATTAGATACCAGTTTCTGGATCAGTTAGGATGAAACTTCCGCCATTTATTTTTAAGAAACACTCCTTAAAATGGCTAGCGCGAGTGCGACTCTGGGATAGAGCGTCAATTGGCGTGCCCTCTTTGAAGGATTTCCCCCATTGGCGCGGGTAATGAACTGGCTACCTGCGCCAATGCAAAAAGGTGTGTTTTTAGGGTTTTTCACAAGGAGTGGTCTTCAAGGAAATGAGAGTACATGTTTAGGGGAACGCCATGAAAGTATTTTCAAGTTATGTCACTGCTCACAGGTCACGGAATGAGCCCTCCAATTGTACGGGTGGGGAATTGCAGGGACGGTGACAAATTACTGTGTAACAGATGCCCCCTAAATCATGAGGCCCGAGAGAGAGAGAGGGGTGAAATGCTTTACGAGAACGTGTCCAACTGAAAACACCGCCATCGGAAAACCTGCGTAGAGAAGTAAAACTGATATCTCAAATACAAGATATATGTGGTATGGGCATAGCCATCCATAACAGAGTATGTAATAATCCAGATCCAAGGCATGGACGCAGCCATCCAATGAGGATCGGTAAATAGACTCAGGTATGGTCGCAGCCATCCAATCAGTGAGTCATGTAACTAATCATAATAATCCACAAAATCGCAACCTGGATTATAACAGACAGGAATCCAGGGTCTTGCGCTCCATCTCAACCCGAAAAAAGTACAAGTTCAAGCATGCGAATATGTGAACTGAAGTCGAACATGCAAGAACATCGTCTGATTACCAGCCAATGATGAAAGCTGTTAACAGACGCGAGAGGTACCACCATTAATGCCAATGGTCCTCAAGGTACTACAGGTACAATCTACGGCATGTGAACAATGAGCTGACATCGAACACCCGCAGAATCACTCGATCAGAGGCCAATGATGAAAACCTCACGTCGAATGCGAATAACCTGCCATTGAGGCATGCAGGCTCTAAGGTACCAGAAGGGAGTCTCTAGATCAGCTTCCTGGATAATGAGCTGAAGTCGACAGGAAGTGACCTTGATCGAAGGTGGGCCATAGTGTTTCCCACATCATCGACGCAAGACAGAGGAACATAATGTTTTTGTGAATCACGATCAGATGAGAATCAGAGGAAGGTTGAAACTTGCAGAGGTCAACTTCTCTTGAACACATGGCGGCATGACAGTGAGTTTGGCATTATTTGACATCAACGAATCAGAGGTCATGGCGACGAGGGAAAGAGCAGATGAGAGGTCAAAAATGATTACCCAAAACCACAGAGGCAAGTGGAAAATGAGATGAGATGTCCCCAACCCGAAACGAATGCAGACAAGTGCCATGTTCAAGAGCGACATATTGTCGACACGACAATGATTCTGGTTCCATTTTTCCCCACCATTTATGGTGAGTACCCCAATTATTTTTTATAACAAGATTGAAGGGGATAGCATATGCTTGTAATATAAGTCCGTCCTTCGGACGAACCCATCCTAGTACATTTAACGAGCCCTAGGAAGGAGCGACTCGAATAACGTCATTACGAATGAATCCAATGTCATCAGGGTTTAACGAGTCTGACAGAGGAAGAACTCGACATCTTTTCACATTTAGAGAGTCTAAAAAGACAGCGGAAAAGTAAACTCCAACAGTCCCTTTTCGTAAATAGTTCCTCAAATCCGAAAAGGTAGAAAACTATGTCTGAGGAAACCTCCTAGTCGCAATAGGCTAGGTTATTCCTTTTTCATAAATAATCTATCCCAGCCCGAAAAATGTGTAAACTTATACTGGGTAAATGTCATTTCGTGGCCACTTTAACGATATCAAAACGATAAGGGCCTCGGAAATTTTTTCATGTTTAGAGAGTTAGAAAAGAGCTGAAAGATGACTCCAAAATGACTTTTTCGTGTATTTACCGAGTCCAAAAAAGTATAAAATACAACTCGTGTCACCGTTTAAGCCGCATAAAGACCTGTCGCTGCACAGAAAGGCAAGTGTAAAACCCATTTTCGACAAAATATATTAAAATATTAATAAAAATGACTTTTAAAACCTATTTAGATTTCAAAAAGTTATTAATAAGTCTCAAATGGTAAAAAAAAAATTACTTTTACTATTTACCTCATTGGAGAGAAACAGTGGTCCATTTGTGTGCAAACTTTGGACGGTGAATACAACTGATCTGGGCTACCATTCAGATCCTCATTTGTCCCAGGTAAGAGGCGCTTCCCTGAACTCCATTTCGATCCATTTTATAAAGATTTCCATTACGGATTAGACTTGTGTGGAAGATTTTTAAAATTTTAGGGCTCCACCCATTGGCGCGGGTATCGGGCACGGACCCGCGCCAATGGCCTTTTGCATACAAAGGGGTCGTGCCAACTAGCGCGAATTTTAGGAAAACAGTTGCACCAATGGCGCAACACGGTTTTTCTGTTTTAAATTTCCAAACAGAGAACGATCCAATGGATTTTCCATGTAACAGAGGTCTAATCAAGGGTTTTTTATCATGTTGATGCAGGCAACCAAGCACAATGGTTATCGAATGGAAAGAGAGGGAGCACGGCGAAGAGGATGAAATGGCTATAGAGAATGAAAACTGCATGAATGCACTTAAGAACTGTGGACTCAAAAAGTTCTTCTTGATGCCCTGCTTACGAGCTCAACCTGAGCTCCTACAGTACTTGGTCAGTATTTGGGATGAAAATGAAGGAGTGTTCAAACTTCGGGACCAAGTGCTGGAACTGGAGGTTTCTGATGTATACTTCATAACCAGACTGTCGTGTAGAGGCCCAATGCCCATCTTGACAGGCAGCAGACCATCTGGTGAAAATATGGAGCAGGTAATGGCGAGGGTGTGCCCAAGGGCACGGACCGGATCAGGAAGCGGGAAGGTGGAAATCCACACTGTCAAGGATCTAGCACTCAGAGTAGTGCTATACACCATTACTCGAGCTGCAGGATCGCAGGCTCCACACGAGGCAACCAAAGCCCAACTCCTATTAGCCTCTGAGTGTATGAATCCTACACTATTTGATTGGGCTACAGCGGTGACAACCAATATCAAGAGGCAGCTTACAAAGTGCAAGCAAGCCAAGCTGAAACAGTTTGGCTACGGTTCCATTTTGGTATCGTTCATCTTGGAACGATTACCCATCTTTCAGGGCCAAGGGGCCATTGTTGCTGAGCCGATACCAAGGGAGCCAAGGATGGCTCGCTGGGCAGCACTTATGCCCAGATCAGGAGGAGGGAAACAAATGTCCTGGAAGCCCGAGTTTTTTGGGTGGTTATGGTGGCAGCTGATCGTGGTCGAGGATTGGCCTTATGCTGGGACCGATTTCACCGGAGACCCAGACCTTCCGCTCCTGGAGGGGGATGACTGGGATGAAGAGTTGGGTATGACCTCTCTTTTTTATTTTTATGTTTTATGATTTTTTGGGTAATACATGTATGTTTTAACACCAGTTTTATATGTATGCAGATGTTGGCCCAGAGAGACCTGTCGGTATGTCTCCCATTGCACGGAGAACTCAGCCCGCAGCTGACCCTCAGGCAGAGGGTGCCGAGGGAGGAGAGTTGATCCAAAACCTTGAGGGGATTGCTCGAGGGATTCCGGACTACGCTCGGCTGGCAGATGTCCCGATGGCGTATCAGAGACATACGGTGGGAGTGCCTAGTCGCCTCCACCGACTTTTGAGACGCTTAGTGCGCGCGGTAGCATGTTACCACGAGCACCATGCGGATTAGACACCTAGGGCTTCTTTCATGCATGTATTTTTTGAGAGACATCTCGTCTTCGGCTGTATTTAAGACGAACATGTATATTTTTGATCTTATGTGATGCACACTATGTAAAAATTTCGACACATATATATATACATACCTATTTCTGGACGGATCTTCTTACATGTGATGATGTTTTGTTTATAAATTGTGCAAATTTCTATCTAGAACCAAATTAGCTACTGCATCTGTTAATGTATTCATATGTCTGGGTATGTGTTGATATGTAATATAGTCAAAATTTCTTTCCAGTAAACGAATACGCAGATACAGACGTAAAATCGACAGATTTCTTACTGAATAATGCCCGTTAAGTTGTAATACTACAAGTTGTGAGTCTAGATACACAAGTAATTCACGAATGCCAAGGTCCACAGCCTCGGTTAATAATTCCAATACAACACTATATTCCACGATATTATTTGTAGCAGGACCCAGACACACACCTTGCAGGTTAACCAACTCACCAGCAGGATCATAGATTACCCAGGCTGCCGAAGACAGATTCCTGGTACTGCGGGAGGCACCATCCGCGAAACCCACAAACGGAGTAATGGACATCTGCACAATCAGGAAGACCCGATCAGCAGAAAGATGCTTACATCGCACACCACACCACACATGCACACAAATTAATATACACACCTATGTACACACACCACACTAAAAATAACTTCAAGCGTAGTATTTCTTAAGGTACAGCCCATTTCTAGGCTGCGCCAGCGGAACTCCTTCATAATCAATGAGCTCATAAGCCCCATTCTTCAATACTCGTTTTACTATATAGGGCCCATGCCACATGGGTTGGAGCTTTCCTGCCCCGAGTTTATCGTGCGCTTGGTCATATAGGAGGACAAGGTCCCCTTCGACAAAGGAACGTGGAGAGACAGATTGATCAAAGTGTGCTTTGACCCACTTTTTCTGTGCTTCAAGGACTAAAGCAGCCAAGCGGCGGGTTTCATCCAACCGTTCCAAATACAAGAGACGCTCTTCTTCAGGAGAAGTATCGGGCAAAAGTTCCACAGCTAGCTTTAAGGAAGGAATTTCGCACTCAACCGGAAGAGTTGCTTCCAGACCATACACCAATTGGAATGGTGTGAATCTGGTTGCACTCTTTGCTGACGTCCGGTATGCCCATAGAGCTGAGAACAATTGGAGGTGCCAATTGGACTTATGAATTCCAACTGTTCGTTGAAGCATTGTGACCAAAACCTTGTTCACAGCCTCAACCTGGCCATTTGCCTGCGGGTAATATGGCGTTGAGCTATCGTGTCGCAAGCCCAATCTTGATGTAAGCTCGGCCATCATTTAATCTCGAAAGTGAGTACCATGATCGGTAACAATGGCCTGAGGGACCCCGAAACGTGCAATAATATGGTTGAAGATAAATTGGGTAGCTGTCTTACCATCGGCGGCTAGTGTAGGCATCGCTTCGGCCCACTTAGTAAAGTAGTCGACAACGACGATTATATATGCATGCCCCCTGGCCGAATGAGGGTTACACGTCATAAAATCTACGCCCCATTTTGCGAAAGGGCCAATGGTAATGACAAGATGCAGAGGGAGGGGTGGCGCGCACATCTTGCGCTGAAAAACCTGGCACGCGTGACATTTGCTGACTGCAACGATACAGTATTTGAATATTGACGGCCAGAAGTAACCCGCACGCAGAATCTTCTGGGCGGTGGCATATCCAGACATGTGACCACCATAGGCGCCACTGTGACAGTCATTTAATACTCTTTCGGCCTCTTCCAAAGTCAAGCACCGAAGGAGCACTGAATCTACTCCAACCCGGTATAATGTATCTCCTACAATGCGGTAGGGTTGAGACTGATGCCGAATCCGACGTCGGGCATCTTTGGTCAACTCAGAGCGAAAGGATGACGTCTGAAGATACACAATAATATCGCCATACCATGGGTCACGGGTGCTGATAAGGAAGATGGTTTCGTCTGGTATATGTTCTTCAGAATGAGATGGGGGGGAGTCTGTCGGGAGGGACCAAATAAGATCCGCGAAAACTAGTGATTTGGTCGACTTAGCAGTAGTGAACTCTAGGTCGAACTCCTGAAGGATAACGATCCATTTGGAGTATTTTCCCCCCAGTAATTGTCGAGAAAGAATATATGTCATGGGGTTGCAATCTGAAACCACGGTAACGGTACGCAGCAGGATGTAGTGGCGGAAACGTTGCACAGCTTGTACAACTACTAAATCTAGCTTCTCAACGTGAGCGTAACGTGTTTCCATGTGGAGAAGATTCTATGATAGATAGTAAACAAAGTGTTCATTGCCATTATCGTCATCCTGCACCAGAACCATAGCTATGGTGCTAAAGGCGGCGACCAATTATAGAGTGAAATCACGGTGATAGTTTGGAGGCCGAAGCAACAGAGCATTAACAAGTAATGTCTTAAGCTTCTCAAAGGATTGTTGAGCAGTGTCGTCACAATGAAAGGGAACGTTCTGCTTTAAAAGACGCGTGAATCCTTTGGCCACTTCTGCATAGTTCAGTATAAAGCATTGTAGGAAGTTAGCTTTTCCCTGCAGACTCTGCAATTGATATAATGAAGAGGGTGATGGGAGATTGACAATGGCCTCGACCTTTAGGGGATCAAGGTGAATCCCATCCTTGGAGACTATGAACCCCAAAAGACGGCCAGAATCCACGCAAAAGACGCATTTAAGAGGATTGAGCCACATATTATAGCATCGACAGCGAAGGAGAATCTGGCAAGGTGTTCTGGGTGGTCCTCTCGCCGAGCTGAGTGAGCTGGAAAATCGTCCAGATAAGGCTGAATGATATGTCGTATGTCATGGAATGCGTAAGACATCGCACGCTGGAAAGTGGCTCCAGCGTTCTTCAAGCCGAATGGGAGCTTTTTATAAGCAAAAGTACACCACGGATAGATAAATGCAGTATTGTGTTGATCAGCGGGTAGAATATTTATCTGATTATACCCGGAAAAGCCGTCCATCAGGGAATAAATCTCACTCCCGCCACATTCATCAATGATTTGATCTATGAAATGAGTGGGGTAATTGTCCTTTGGACAGGCCCGATTAATATCTCGGTAATCAACACAAACTCTTATAGTACCCTATTTCTTATCTACAGGGACAATGTTGGAGACCCATTCTATGAGGGGAATTGGGTAAATGAAGCCTGCGTTAAGAATTTTTTCAACTTCTGCTTTAATGGCAGCGGCTTTGCGAGGGTGCACCGGGCGTAGGTGTTGGCACACGGGTTTCGCACCAGGATAGGTAGGAATCTCATGCACTACTATGCTGGGATCAATCCCGGGCATTTCCTCATAGGACCAGGCGAACACATCTCTGAATTCTCGAAAACGATCAGTATAAACTCGTATCTCATTAGGAGAACAAGTTACTCCCACGTGAATGTTCTCAACTATCCCCGGTTTAACGGAGATGTCGATTGGAATGGTTTGAGTAATGTTTCTCAGGTTTCCCTCTGAAAGCACCTCATGTGTCAATATGGGCGTCTGGAGAGGTGGAGAGGGAACCTGAGATGCAAAACGCTCTAGACAATCTGACATTGCCCCCAAGCTAGGCATGAATGAGGAACGATGATGTCCATCGCTCCAAGGCAGCTCCTCAAGAGACATTGTTTCAACAATGGCTTCATCAGAAGGGAAAATCTCTTTAAGAGGATCAGGCGAGTCGGCCTCACCGAGCCAGGGGGATTGAGAATAGATGTCTAAAGCCATGCTCGAAGGAGCATGCTGAGGAGGGGGAGGATCAGATGCAGCGACGATTTCACAGTAGTTAATCTCTACCGGAGTTAAGGGCACGATTTCACAGTAGTTAATCTCTACTGGAGTTAAGGGCATCGATTCTCCAAACTCAGCCACCTGCTCAGGCGTAGGGATGAGCCATGGGTCGTCAGACCTAGAGATCATATTAACTTGAGCGGTGTGCGGTGGTGGTGCGGGAAAAATACCCATGAGGACGGGGTCCTTGAAGAGACCGGGTCCTACACTGTCAGGGGGATTTGGGATCTGATCCATGTACGGAACATTGTTCTCAGAAGTGGAGGTGAAGAAAGACAACTGATCCACAGTAATTATTTTTCCCTCTTGAGGGAACTTAATAAGTCGAAAGAGGGTGGACGACACGCATAACATGGCGTGAGTCCAACTGCGACCGAGAAGTATATTGTAGTTAAGCTTGGCGTCAACTACTTCTACTTCTACGTTGACTGTCTTCCCCTGTAAGGTAATCGCTAAAATCTCAAGAACACCCAGGGGTTTTGATTCCTGACCATCGAATGCCTCTAGAGCATTAGGAGATGATGAAAGGACCGGAGAGCCAATGGCCTTCCAACTAGCAGACGACATGACATAGGTAGAAGCACCTTCATCCACAACGGCCCTATGAATGTTAAGACCGTTGATCCCAACTTGAATAACAAGAGCGATCTGATGTGGAAGTTGGGGGGTAAAGTTCTCTAAGTCGAAGGTGAGAAGATTAGAATCAGTGGGATCGATCCCACCGATTGTAGACAACAAAGCTTTCCGTTGTGACGGGCAACTTTGAAGAACTTTCAATGCAGACATGGCAGAAGGTGCCTGTGCCAAATCATCAACAATACTGTAGTGCTAAGTGGCACGGGCATTCGGATTATAGGAATATCTTCGTAGAAAACCTTTAGAAGGTGGCCTCACAACAGGTTCAGTAGTAGGCTTCTCAATCTCCAACGAACCGGAGACAGGTGGGGGAGGTGGACCGTCCACAACTGCCTTCCCAGGTGCCTGACACGATTCGTTGTAATCCTTCGAACGCATAGCAATAGAGATAGGTGCAGCACCATTCATCATAAAGACCTGAGACCCAAATGGTGAAGATGGTGAAGGTTGTTCAACCATCTGTGTCTGCTAAGACAGGAATGGCTCTTTAAGAACTGTCGGAGTCCCTTTGGAGCCTTTTAGAAGTTGACTAACCTCGGATCGTTGTGGACAATCTTTGGTATAATGATCTCCTTCACAAATGAGGCAGGGGTACTTCGGTTTATGTGGGGAACCATCCTCGGTACGGTGTTTGGACTCTGGCTTTGGAGCGTCGGATTTGGATTTACCTTTGCCCTTTTTCTTTCCTTTGGAGGCTTTTTCCGTAGGATTAGCGTGAACTGCGTTAACCTCCGCAGTTTTGCCAGAATCGGGAGGGGCGGGAAGAGCAGAATTATTGGATGAGTTGGAATTCTTCTTCCCATTCGAAGATTTCTTCGAATTCTGAGAGACGGAACCAATAACACCATCCACCGCCGAGGTAGGTGGAGATTTAGAGGTTCCAGACCGTGGAGCATCAGGAAAAATATCATAAAGCGTGCCGGATTGAGAGTATACCAGATCCAGATATTGGGCACACACTATGGATTGTTCTTCAGTCACACACGCTCCCATAGCAATATCTTGGGCGATTTTGTTAACGAAGGAGGTGGTGAACCAATGAGTTAGTATCTGATCAGGTATATGGAACTTGATCAATCTACGATGATGTCGCCACTCATGAATGTGATCAGAAATGTGGGTGGCTTTGTCGTGCTTCAAAGAAGTCAGGAGGTGCATCCCGGCTTCGTAGCAGACCGGTAACTGAAAGTGAATCAGAAAATTCATGGCTAACGTATTGAAATCTTGAAAGATTCCATGGGATAATTCAATATACCACTTAGTGGCAGCACCGGTCAAAGTGCACTGGAAGAGGCGTAGACGAATTGAATCATCCACCCAAGATTTGGATGAACACCAAAGATGGTAAGTCATCACATGAGCTTGGGGGTCCTCCCCAGCTTTACCCTCAAACTTGGGGCAATCACCGGGTACCTTGGTAGGAACCGCAGGCCAATAAGGATTGTGTAGAATTGGATCATTAGTTAATTTCGAAACATCTGGTAATTCCAAGGTAGCCAGGAACGGCAATGGCGGATTGGACGGCATACTTGGCCCTGGATAAGGACCAGTACCTGTACTCCACGCTGGTTGAGAATATCCTTGCCCCCAGGGGTTCTGTCCAGCAGGATTCTGACCGTAGTGGATATAGGTCGTATAACCAGTCTGATTTGGTTGCTGGTAACCAGTGTATATGGCTTGATAACCAGAGTATGGACCTTTATTATATGTCGGCCCTATGTGAGCATCATGTGGATTTGGCTGTTGAGCATAGGTGTAGCCGAGTTGTTGAAAGTAATAGTTAGAACCTTGGGGATGGTTATAATTCGTTCGGTATTGACCATGAGAATAGTAACCGCCTTGAGGTTGAGTGGGATACTGATAGGTGGGACCCCGCTGAGCCTGATAATTAGGGCGCTGCAGTTGATTTGGCTGCGGCATTGAATAAATCGGCTGTTGGGCAGGGTTGACAGGATGAGCAGGCTGGCCTGGCTGAACAGGCTGACCTGGCTTAGCGGGTTGCCCTGGTTGAACAGGTTGACCCGGATAAACAGGTTGTGTCGGTTGTGCAGGTTGTCCTGGCTGTTGAGGAGCACTAGGTTGTGCCGGATGGGCCGGTTGGCCTGGTGGAGGGACACCAGGTTGTGCCAGATTGGCCGATTATCCTGGTGGCGGGATACCAGGTTGTGCCGGATGGGCCAGTTGGCCTGGTATCGGAATGGAGCCAGGTGGTTGCTGATAACCGGTTTGACCCGCAACAGGACCATAAGATGGTCCTGGCTGATGTGCAACGTTGGGACCAAGAGGATACTATGGTTGCAAAGGTTGAGAAGGTTGGACTTGCCCCCCAAGTCCATATACCGGTCCAGGTTGGTACCCCGGTTGACCTGTGAGTCCTTGAGGTTGCCCGGGTGTGACTCCAGGGAGAGGCTACACAAGTTGACTGGAAGGGTTGTAATACTGTCTTTGTGGACCGTATAATGACCCTTGCTAGCCCGAAGGGTAGCCCTGTATAGGCTATCCCTGCGGGTCATAAGGATAGCCAGGCTGGCCCGAAGGTTGGCCTTGAAAAGGTTGTCCTTGCGGGTTATAAGGCTGTCCAGCCTGGTTATA
This sequence comes from Pinus albicaulis, assembly GCA_034641835.2. NCBI lineage: Eukaryota > Viridiplantae > Streptophyta > Pinopsida > Pinales > Pinaceae > Pinus > Pinus albicaulis. The sequence goes on from JAXQQM020061997.1 coordinate 31,214, forward strand.
TGGTAAACCCTGAGCATGAAGTTGAGCCTCAGGAGCAGGTAAATGTAAAGGGTTCCCATGCTCATCGTACTGATATGGAAAGACGTACACGGGTGTACCATCCTGTGCATAATGCGAAAAGTACGAGCGGTTGGGATCTTGAGAGGACTGTCCGACCTCGGGGTTCAACTGTTGCAGAGACAATCGATACTCCTCTAGAGAAATGTTCTCCAGCATAGCAGATGCTATGTAGATGTCTTCGGGAAGGGATGTGGTCCTTACGGACTGGGTAGTAACGGCGGGTGCAGATGCAGCCACACAAACAGTGGGCATGGAGGGTACAAAAGTAACCTGAGGGGATGACGTAACGGGCGTCCGTGGAGACATCCCCAATGAAGGAACAACCGGCCTCATAGAAGGAGCTGATACCCCCATAGAGGCAGCGGCGGCAATAATCTGACCCAAGGATCTATACCCGGCTAGTAATGAGGGACCAGGTAATGACATAACAGATGGTTCAGGGTTGTCTCCTGGAAATAACCTCCGAGGAAACAACTGGTAATCTTCACCGGACGTGGGGATTTCCTCGCTAGATTCACTCATGTTTGAGCCTGCCGCTGGATCTCGTAACAGACGGCGAGGACTAGGAGTAATAACAGCAGCTATAAAAGGCGAACTCGATGTAAGAGGAGGGAAATCTTCCCCTACTCCCAATCCAAACCAAGGGTCGGAAAAGGGCCAATTGAACTCAACTGGTCCTCCAAAGGGCTGCTCAGACAGAACCAGTCCCCCGTCGGGAAACTCGGAAACGATGGGCTGTTGGGGTTCAGTAGAGGATTGAGAAGCCTCTGATGAATCATCCTTATATGGACTACCAGTAGAAGAAACAGAAGGTTCCGCCACTGTGACAACAATGACAAAAGATCAAGCACAACACACACGGGCTGAAAAAGAGTCAAGACACACAATCAAACGGCCAACAAGAAAAATCTAACAGGGCGTGTGATCGCGGGTGATTTATTTTACCACATTGAAACTTAGAAACTTCATCGTTTCATGTTTTAAGAGTCGAGAAATGGATGAAAGGTGACTCTATCTCTTTCAGTTTTGAAGCAAGCATGAAAGGACAAGCGCTTGGTGATCCTTTCAAATTTAAAGAGTCATAAAAGATCAAATGACTACTCAGGAATACTAGGCAAAGGGTGTACCAAATAACCGTGAACTGCAATATACACCTTGGTTTCAAAATGAAAAAGAAATCAACCAAGGACTTAACTTACGTGCAGACAATCTCCGCGAATGCTGTGTCTGGTGTATCACAGGTATAGGGCGGCAGACTCGGCTTCCTATGGATAAATGATAGAAACCTAGTGGGGTCTCCCTTTATATACTCAATGGTACGGGGAGCACAAGTCCGTACTAGTGCTGTCTAAAGCCAAGAGGCAAACGACAACTACTAGGTTTAAAGACGCCGGAACACGTCTCTAGCCTAGACCACTAAATGTTGCGTTAATGTTTCAATGCTGCCTTAGTGTAAATTGAATAAATTTTAATTTTTATCTTCAATTACGTTTCAGTTTTCAGGCCCTAGCGAGTGTGATGTCTCAAAATCTCCTAAATGCACACTATATGCCACAGTATATCATTTCATTCGATGAAAGCTAATTATGAGAGAGTTGAGAGCTTTTCACACAAACAAAATGATCAGAAAACAACCAACAAAGTCTCTAATGCAGCTAATGTAAACCAAAAACTTTTCTCTCAAAGTCACTAATCACTAATAACACCGAAAATATTTTAATTTGCACTAACTAATCAAAAGAAAAAGAGATTTTTTATATTTTCAATGTTTAATAGCAAAGTGCACTTAAACAAAATGAAAACTAATGAAGAGAAATTTGAGATGCGATAGTAAAAGAGCAAAGATGAGCAAATTCACTCAATGAAAAACACGCAATCAGATCTCAAATTGACAAAACAGTCCCTCAAAACCAAAAGAATCCCAAAGACTCAAATGGACCATGTAATCTAGGCCCAAAGCGAGACAAAGCGAAATTCGAATGAAGAAGAAATCAATCACTCAAACAACGCAATGAAACGATAAACAACCACCAAACGAATGTAAAGAAGCAATCACAAGGTCGACTGAACCGATAAAAACCAATAACTCCCAAGGGAGGCTCGACACACAATAGCACCTAGATGCCCTAGGGCTATAATGCAAAATCGATGGAAATGGGCAAACAACCAAAGGATGGAGGTCACAGTCAGTCAAACAAGGCTCCTGAACACTCAAGCAGTCGAAAAAACAAGACCAAACACACTGATCAAGCTCAGGAAGGTCAGAATAGAGCAAACCCTAGTACCTCACAGGATTGGCGCGACTGTGAGGCTGAAACTAGCGCCAGAAACGAATTGGCGCGGGTAATACACTAGCAACCTGCGCCAATGGGCGCGACTGTCAGGCTGTAAAACGCGCCAGTCGAGTTTGCTAAGGAAAAATAAAAATAGACAATCTAACAAGCAAACCAGTGATGATCAAGCTAACCAAAAGCCAAAATCACAAAAAGAGCAAGCGAAAAGAGTTAAACAAGCAAGCAGAATCGAGAAACAACCGAAAAGACAAGACAATACTCCAAGTGTTCAGTTCATAAACTAAACCGGAGATTGACTGAAGCAGCTTTGATCTACTTCTCTAATGCAGAGCAATAGCGTTTCGAAGGCTATCTGGCTAACTTTAGGCTCCGTCTGTAGCTTACAAAGCAAAACAATAACAAGCTAGACGATCCCCAGTGGAGTCGCCAATTTGTTGAAGAGGTAAATCCCCTCTGCGGACAGAGGCGATCCCTACTAGCCCAGACCGGGTCTAGCAACAATCGTCACACGCTATAGTGCAGGTTCCTAATTGCAAATAAACCAACTAGCGATGAAGGCTTACCTGGAATCCAACACTGTCGCTTGTAGAGAAAGTAGCGCTCCCGTTCCTTAGCTCTGGCAGATCACAATCCTCACGATCTCTATGATCAGACACCTGCACACGTAAGAAAAAAAACAAAAGCAAGCATAAAATCCAGTATATGCAACTATATGTCAGTCAGAGAAGACATAACTCATCATCATAATCAATAACAAGAGTGGAACCATAACCAATAGTCGTTTATCATTAATCAATCAAAGAAGAATACAACCATAGCTCTGACGCTGAATTCTCCTTCGGAGGGTCGCCAGCGGAACACGTCTCGAAGAAGCCTGTCGGGATGGGACAAACCTCTCTTCTTCGGATGTCTCGAAAATAATCTCCTTGCTTGGATTTGGCCTTAAGGGAATGAATCAAGGCTCTTGTAGCATAAGGCTCTGATGGCTCTTGGGAACTTGGAGACTAGCTTGCAAATGAGATGAGAAAGCTTTTATAGATGGAGGAAGGGGAGTTGGGATCCCTATAATCATGGGATTGGCCCTATCCTCAAGGAAGCTTCCATGAGAGGTGGCAAACCACTTCCTCTACATGGAGATCCGGAGCCAAACCACCCAACTCGAATTAGATACCAGTTTATGAATTGGTTAGGACGAAACTTCTGCCATTTATTTTTAAAAAACACTCCTTAAATTGGCTGGCGCGAGTGCGACTCTGGGACAGAGCGCCAATTGGCGCGACCTCTTTGAAGGATTTTCCCCATTGGCGCGGTTAATGAACTGGATGCCCGCGCCAATGCAAAAAGGGGTGTTTTTAGGGTTTTTCACAAGGAGTTGTCTTTAGGGCAATGAAAGCTCTTGTTTAGAGGGATGTCATGAAAGTGATTTCAAGCCATGTCACTGCTCACAGGTCACAGAATGAGCCCTCCAATGTGCGGGATGGGGAATTGTAGGGACGGTGACAAATTGCTGTGTAACACTCCGCCTTTTGCAAACAATGTCATTCCTCCTCGCATATTTCTAAATCCAATGTTTAAATAAAATAAACTAAGGTTTATTTTAAGTAAACATTAAACCCCGCCCCTATCCATATCTGCCACGACATATAAAGCCTCATACTTTATATTGATAACCCGTCATATAAGCACCATGCCGCATATACATTTAACCCCCATTATATTCCTTTAACCATTCTTATATCCGCCACCATATCGAAACCTTGGTTAAAGTCATGTTGTATAAAAGTTTTGAACTTTAAAACACCCGCTTAACATTATCCCGGTCCCACCTTTGATTGTCGGCAACTCTCAAACAAATCCTGACCCTTCGCTCCCTTACCTCAGATCCGATGGCGCAAGATCAATATCGCGCGGAAAAACTAATCGTCCACCCAAATACAAAATGGACGCGAAATGCGTTGTTTCGCCCATTCTGCCCCTTGTGACATGTCAGTATTCTATTGGATCGCGTTCATTTGTGTCAAAACCTCTTACCACCATAAATGGACGTGATAAACATTGTTGGTTTTGCTGTTTAAATTGAAACTGCCGCCCGTCATAAATTAATCCTGCATTCAATGCAAGAAAACATGAATAAACCAAAGCATAAAACTTTTGATAAATGTTAATTTTAATGTTTATTCATCTGTTTCAAACTCTGAAAGTGTTCTCCCGACTGTGTTAAAGCCTGTGATTGCCGATTTATCCAGAGAAACTCTAAATTGACCAGAAATTCCCCATTGAAGATCAGTAAAGCTATTTGTTGCTCCAATAAAGCCGTGAAAGACCTCAAAATCAACCGAGATCCTCTCAAAATATTTTCAACAGCCGAATACCTGCATCTTAAGGTATTTTCCAAACAATTGAAGCCTACAAATTCAATTCTAAACCATCAGTTTTTCAACCAGGTCTTTAATTAAGAGATTTTGTTGGACTATTTTGCCTAAAAACACCTAAAAAGAGGCCAAACCCTGGCCAATTTTTCCCAGAAACCCTATTTTCTACTGTGAGCCTTTCTGAAGCCAAATTTCCAGTTTTCGAAGTTTAAAGACCAAATTCAATACACCTAAAGGGTTAAAACAATTGAAAATACCCTAAAAATCCTTTTTTCCATTAAAACCTACTCAGAAAACCCCTGTTTTCGGTTTTAGGCCAGTTTTACATCCTCAGATAAACCAAATTGAGCAAAAAGCCCAAAAGAAGCCATTCTTAGCCTAAATTTCTTAGTTTTCTCTCTGTTTAATATAAAAAATCCTGCAAACAGTCTAATCTTGCAAAAGTAGCCCAAAAATGCCTAAAAAACAGAGTTAAACCCCCACAGACAGATCTCACTCCACAGGTCTTTCAAAAGCCTTCAATCACCTCCTTGCAGACCTCTGTTTCATTAAAAAATTGTTTGATTTTTGTAGGTTATTATCAGAATAAGAAATTGGGCCAACAGTTTCAAGACTAGTTGACAAAATTGTTTGCTCCAAATTCTCAGATTTTAATTCATAAGCTTCATTCAACAAACAGTTTGTATACAAAGAAAGAATAAAATCAAGTCAGAGAGAGATTAGAATGATGAAATGTGCACAGTGAATGGTAAAAGTGAAATCAGAATTCACAATGACAGTGAAAACAGAATAGTCAAAGAGCATTAGAGTTAAAGTGTAGGAGGTAAAAGTCAGAGTGAAAGTTAAAACAAAGTTACAGAGCAGTCAAGGTGAAACAGTAAAAGTAAAAACAAAGGCAGTAATGGTTAACAGAGATAAAAATAGTTTACCAACAACAATTAAGTTTATCCAAAGTGAAAGTAAAAATAGTTAAAAGAACAAAAAGGTTAAAAGATGAAAACATAACAAGAAGGAACATTTTCGCAGAAATTCATGTTTAAGCCATTGCTTTGCAGAAACTATTATGACCAATCCAAGATGAATTTTGAAAAACTGAAGGAGGTTTATGTTCTTAAGCTATCCATATACAAAAGCCTCTCTCAATTTTCTATCATCCATTATGGATCGGTAAATATTAAACAATATTGGAAAGCACTTTTTGCAGAAAATTCCTGTTAAGTCATCATTTTGCAGAGAAACTTGTGGCCAATCTGAAATACATATTACAAAACGGAAGGAAATTTTTGTTCCTAAGATACCCATATAAAAAATGTATCTCACTTCTATGCACAGGTATTACAGAATGAGAGATACATGCGCATATTTACAGCCTATTTTTCAGACTCTGTAAAACTCTGTTTTACACATCATTTTGCAGAGCCTATTGTGAATAGTTGGAGCAGCATTTTAGGGAGCTGAGAGAGGTTTATCTCACCAACCTATTCATATACAATAACCTCTTTAAATTTTTACATATCTATTTCTTATTGAGAAATACAAAGGTATCATTGGACCCCAAGTTTGCATAATTGTTGGAGTAGAATGCACAAAGAAAGGAGACAGTTAGTGACTCGGATGCCTCATCATCAACTAAGAGTTGAGATAAAATTAGAATTCTCATATTTTTCATCTCCTATCCATAAAAAATAGTGCCAAATATATGCATTAGTTTTGAGTGTCCTTTACTTAAGTTCTATTTATATAAAATAGTTGGAGATATTTGTAAACCAATCTTGATATTTTTTCAAAATATTCTAGTTCAGAATTTGTATAAATACTTCACTCTTTGAAGTATTTTGGTGTGGAATAAAATTTATGGACATAATATAGACATTTTTTTTGAACATTGGAGACTATTGTGTGTTTGAATTCGAAGTAGCAGACTGGAAAAGCTAACTGGCATCATAATTCAGGATCCCTGTGATAAGCTAATGAGTGAAGTACGTCCTACTTGTCATTGTTTCCTTTTCTAAGATTCATGCATTAATTTTATGTTTTTTCTGTCTAAATGTGTAACTAGGAGTATTACTACAGGATTAGTCAAGTGCTCCCTGTCTTTAACTAGTTTCCATTTTAATGTTTTCTTCTGATTTCCGGTGCAAGGAACCCTTAATTGCTCCTTCTCCCATTTGACCTCTGCCTTCTACTTCCATTTTCCAGATCAAAGGATCCTTAAGTTCCCTTTATCCCGATCATACCACCTCACAAAAAACCACTTTCCCAAATCTCTGAGGGTTATATATCTTGCCCTGAATATATTTGTACCTTTTTGGCCTTGATTTCTAGTGCTGCTAGCTTGATTTAGACCCCATAGCCCAATGGACAAGTATATTTCTCTCTATCTTACCTCCAAGTGATTTTTTCCCACCAAACCCTTTAAACCAAAACCAAATTATACTTTCGTAACTATCCTAATATTATAAATCAAAACAAAGTTAAACTTTAAAATGAGAGCCCTCTCTGAATCCTAGGAAGGCTAGATCCTAGACTTTGAATTAGGTTCGTGGTTACCTCAGACTATTTCTCTTGAACCTGGAGAAATTACTGAGTGATAACATAATGGCGAATATATTGGGTAAGAATAAAATTTTCTTCAGAAATATTTTACATGTTCAGATATGATCTATGATGGTGGACAGTGATCAGACACACAAAGGTTAAAATCATCCACCTGGCGACTCCAATTCAATTTCACAATCAAGATTCCACTGGAGGAATGAACCTGAAAGAACAATATGGAAAGATTAGGCTTTCAACTTGGATCTTGATCCAAGACATTATGTTATTTCTCATTAAGGAAGTTTTTCAATGTATATTGTAGTTTATAAGAGGATCTAGCTTGGTTGTATAGATACAATGGCCCTTTATTTATGACTAATTTACAAGATGACCCAAGAATAAAACACAGGTATGCTCCCATGAGCAGAGATCACATACCTGGATTTCTACACAAACTATCAAAGGTAAATTGGGATAAAAATATGCCCATGTTTCAAGATGAGAATATTGATGATCCTTTGTTGTAGAAATTTTAATAACTGATATATTATTCACCGAGATTCTCCTGATCACACACTATTTTAACTTCATGCACAATACAGAATCTCATCTACCATTGATCATTAATTGCGGAAATAAAAACAATCGCATGTGCAGATTAAAACCATAAACAATCACACATATGAACACAATCTTTATGGGAAAGCTTGTGCTGAAAACCCCCAAACATCTCGTATATTATATGTCATAGAGATCATGTAACAATCATTATACAAAAAGCTCCTCACAAGCTCTCGCATAATCTCCAATTTCTACACACTAATCAGGCTCGATCTAGCCCATCCATGCACCGATCTCTGCCACCTGCTAGCCTGCCTCTACAGCACAATCCCTGCCGAAGAATGGCTCTGAATGAACTCAAATTGGTCCAGCCTTTCTCACGCAATCCTTATTGGCATCTCCATCAATGTGTGGTGCAAACTCATGCAACACTATAATCACAAGTGATAGTCAACCTGCTCTTTCACCTACCTCTCCACTGGTCTCCACCGAAACTGTCCATGCACTGTAGTTAACTGATGTATTCTTCAGTTGATTAATGAGTGTTAGTATGATTCTTTCGTCGTAAAATATCACTTTAGCTACGCATAACAAATAGCCCTAACATCGGTTATGGCTGCAAAATATCTTTAAGTTTACTGCACAAATTCAGATCTAAGCACAAAAGACATTAAGCAGATAAAATATAACATGGCTCCATAAATCCAATGGATAAGACAAGAAGAATGTATTTAAAAGAATTTTGTATTATATTAAAGAATGGGGCACCTGGGAGAAAAACAAGAAAGGTGTATTCTGGTTCTCCTCAGTGGGATGGGTTCTTGAAAGTCCTCAATGTTTCAGATCTAACATTTCTCTCTCTTATGGGTGTAGAAAAACAAACATAGAACTCAATGGGAGTTCACAAAGAAAAATGGAAAATGGTGACCAAGAGTAGATCCAGAGTGATCTAATGCAATGAAAGTGACTAATGAATGGGGAAAACCCCCCTATTTATAACAAAATATTGGGGCGGTCTAGAACTCGGTGCATGAATAAAATATTATTAATCGAATTCTAGAAGCACCTTTTAGGAATATTTTGTTATATTTGTTGGAGGGAAAAGGATTCTTGACTTGGGTCAATTCCTTTATTTATAAATAATAAATAAATAAATGATTTATTTATCATTTTAGGGGAATGATGGGAATATAATTAAATAAATAATGGTTTATTTAATTATTTATGGATGATTTAGTCAAGTTTAACTAAGAATATTATTTAAATAATGATTTAAATAGCTTGTTCTTAGGAAATAATTAAATAAATGAGGATTTATTTAATTAATTTCCTTGTTTTGGGTTAAATATGACCAAATGAGTTATTTTATATGGTGAAAGCAATTTTACTTAGGGTAAAATTGGTCTTACATGGTGTACTTGGGTTCATCTAATAATAATAGGTTAGATGTCCAAAAAAATGGTGTAACAGATTGCCCCCCAACGTACGAGTGTTAGGAGCAAATCGTATGACCGAAGTACATTGTAAGAACTCAATCACTATATATCAAAAGGGAAGTGAGAGAGATAAGTGTAATGTTGTCTGATGTGTGAAAGGACTAGACCCTGAGGAGATGAGACTTACAGGTGCAATAAGTCTCTAGTTTATGAAGTGGTACCTGTGCAAAAGGCGGCGGGGGAGGCATACCTATGCCCGCCGAGACAAAGTACAAAGAATAAGGCGCCCACAAAAACCACGGAACAAAATAATGAAGCATGTGCTGGCCTAAACATGAGCAAGATAAAATAACATGATGAATCCCACATACATGCGATGCCTGGAATAATCATCAAGACTTATACAATAATATGGTAGTACATGAGATACAAATACACCCAAATGCCCCCTATACGTGGGGAAGGGCTCGTAGCATCTGACTGATACGTGCAAATCGAAGAGGCACTGCAGGTGGTTGAGGCTGATATCATCAAATGGGAGGAGCTGCATCGGGGGCAGAAATGAAGTCATCCGGGAATGTGGGGGGCTACCTGCAGGGCCACCCCCTCATGAGGGTTGAGACATCTCACACATGCCCAAGAATCACCAATAGCTGTTGCTGCATCACTGGACCATCAAGTGTATAGATCACGATCATGCTGATAGGAGCTCAAACCAAGGTACACTGCCCCCTAGAACTAGTTTCTGGAAAATGAGCTGATGTCGACAGAAGTAGGTCCGCCATAGGTGAGGGAATAAGGGAAACCCAACTAAGGCATGAGGGAAAGTAGGAGAGTGACGAATAGATAGACACTAATGATGATGATGAAAGGTCCAAGGGGGACTCTAAAAACATGAGTAAAAAATGGTATCTCATGACAGAAATCGACACAAACAAGAATAAATATGGAGGCCAAGCGGTGCCCCCAAGAAAAGTGTCGTAAGTGAGGAAATCCTATTTTGAGAAGAGGGAAAGAAAAACTTCGTGGGCAACATGTGTCCTGGTGAAGTGGTGAATGAGAAAAACAAACCTATGCTGGCTATCTACAAGGAGATAAAACATGCATTTCGAGTGGGAAATGCTAAGGGTAATATCTCTTAAGATAGAGTGCATTGCAAGGATTAGGAAGGGGGTGGCCTTCAAAGTCCTCTAAAAGATATGCTCCCTTCCCAAGATCTTTACTGATGATGTAAGGACCTAGCCATAATGAGTTGAACTTCCCATGACCAAGGGTATCGTGGGCCTGGTTGTATACTAGAACAAGGTCACCTTCATGAAAGGTGCGAGGGTGTAATTTTCGGTCATACTGAGCCTTGGTGCACTTTTTGGCCGCTTCGAGAGTTTGCAATGCAACACGACGGTCTTCAGAGGCATGCTAAAGCATGATAAGTCGTTGTTCTAGAGGTTGGGTATTAGGGAGAAGTTCGACGGCCAAGTGAAGGGAAGGGATTTCACATTCGATTGGTAAGACAGCCTCCTTGCCAAAGACAAGGTGGAAAGGAGTGAAACTGGTGGCGGTTTTAACAAAAGTACGATAGGCCCACAAAGTAGGGAAGAGCATGAGATGCCAATTGGTTTTGTGCTTATTCACCGTGCGTTGAAGCATGGTCTTAATAATTTTGTTGACCGCTTCAACTTGACCATTACCTTGCGGTTAATAGGAAGATGAATATTGGTGTTCGAAACCCAATAGGGAGGAGAGCTCATGCCAAATCTGATCTTCGAAATGTCGGCCATGGTCTGAGACAAACTGTTTTGGAACGCCGAAGCGAGAAATGACATGGTTAAAGAAAAAGAGGGCTGCAGTGGCTGCCGTATTGTTGAACATAGGCATAGCTTCGGCCCATTTAGTGAAATAGTCAACCACCACGATGATATATTTGTGGTTACCAGCAGATGGAGGTCGACATTCCATAAAGTCGATGGCCCATTTGCAAAAAGGACCAGCTGTGACGATAGGATGGAGAGGAGCGGGAGGAGCTCGCGTCTTGGGGGCGAAATGTTGGCAATTGGAACAGTGTTTGACTGCTTCAATGCAATCACTAAAGAGAGAAGGCCAAAAATACCCAGCATGCATGATTTTTTGGGCGGTGGTGAGGCCGGAGAGGTGGCCACCACAAGCGCCACTATGACAGGCATTTAGGACTTGCTAGGCTTTAGCATGGGTGAGGCAACGACGAAGGACAATATCTACGCTGCGACGATAAAGGTCATCGGCGATTAAAAGGTAGCGAGAGGCTTGGTGTCGGATACGTTGTTAAGTATCACGATCAAGGTGAAGGGTGAAATTTTGGGTTCGCAAGAAAGTAAGGATATCACCGTACCAAGGATCGTCGGTGGTGATGGCAAACAAATGTTCATTGGGAAGAGCATCATTAATTGGAGTATCTTGCGTCCAGGTAGGCAAATCAGAAATGATTTCAGCTAGGAATAAACCTTTCTTACTTTTTGGGGTGACAAATTCAAGGTCGAATTCTTGGAGAATAACGACCCAACGGGCGTACTTCCCATTGAGGATGCAGCGACTCAATAGGAAATCCATGGGGTTGGAATCAGTCACAACCTTGGTGGAACGCATGAGGATATAATGACGCAATTTTTGGACCGAGAACACGACATATAGTGCTAATTTTTCTTCATGCGAGTAGGACATAGGTGGACCGGCAATGTTCTTACTGACATAATAGATCACGTGTTCGACGCCGTTATCATCCTCCTGGATAAGGACACTAGCAACCGAATAGGTGGAAGCGGAGATGTATAGAATGAAATCTCGATCAAAGTCAGGGGGACGGATCAAGAGAGCGGATGTGAGAGCATGCTTGAGGGCATCAAAATACTCTTGAGCATATGTATCCCAAACAAAAGGGGTGTGAGATCGAAGAAGTCTAAGGAAGCCGTGTGTGGTAGTGGCATAGTCAAGAATGAATCGGCGAATAAAATTAGCTTTGCCTTGGAGACTTTGTAGCTGGCATAAGGTATGGGGCAGAGGAAGTTCAAGAATGGCTTGAACCTTCCAAGGGTTGAGATTTATCCCATATTTAGACACGATGAAGCCGAGGAGACGACCGGCGGGAACACAGAAGACACATTTCAAAGGATTAAGGCGAATGTTATACTTGCGGCATCGGATAAAAATTGTACGCAGGTCATGGAGGTGCTAGGCTCGATGTTTAGAACGGGCAGTAAGGTCATCTAAATAGGCCAGAATAATATGGGTTAAGTCATGGAAGCAATATGACATAGCTCGTTGAAAGGTGGTGCCGGCGTTCTTAAGGACAAATGGCATGAATCGGTATGCGAAAGTGCCCCACAGACTAATGAATGCGGTTTTAAGTTGATCAGCACGACGGATAACAATCTGGTTGTAACCGGAGAAGCCATCCATAAAGGAGAGAATCTCGTGCCCTGCACATGCATCGATGATTTAGTCAATAAATTGTGTGGGGAAGTTGTCTTTTGGACAAGCTTTGTTCAGATCGCGAATTTAGTCGGTGCAAACACGAATGGTGCCTTGTTTTTTGAGGACGGGAACTGGGTTAGACACCCAAGTGGTATATCCAATGGGGTAAATGAAACCAGCCTGCCGGAGCTTGTCGATTTTAGCTTTGATGGCTTCATGTCGAGAAGGATGGATGGGTCTCAACTTTTGACGAACTGGAATGACATCAGGCCATGTGTCGATGTGATGTTCGACAATGGCAAGATCGAGTCCGAGAATTTCTGAGTATGACCAGGGAAAACATCACGAAATTATTTGAAGAGTTTCGTGTAGGCTTCAATTTCTTCCGGAGTTCATTGGGCGCCCATGGTGATATGTTCCTCAATACCTGGCTTGACAAAAATGTCAATTTTTATGGTGGGAGAGATATTAGCCATATTTCCTTCTTCGAAAGCGTCAGGTGCAGGGATGGGGTTTTTGAACCAATCAACTTTATCAGGAATGAATTCTTTGGATTCGAGGGCATATTGGTTATGGGATTGATGTGGGAGGAAATATGCACGATGGTGCATATCGTCCCATGGAAAATCAGGGTTGGTCATGGCTTACATGATGTCTTCATCGAACTGGAAGATGGGAAGAGAGGATGGAAGAGGTTGACCTGAGGAGGTAGAGGGAGGAGACTCTTGATTGTGATGGGAAGGGCTCACAGGTACGATGTCATGTGAGGTGACAGAGTGAGCAGTTGAATGATGAGGCGAAGCATCGGGGGAAGGTACTAAGGGGTTGGTATCCGAGAATCGCGGTGATGAGGAAAGGTAGGAAATGGTAGCTAAAGTGTTGATAATTTCAGTATCAGGAGGAGAAATGGTAATCGTGGTAGACAGGTAGTCCAGAGTGAGGGAAGAAGGATTACGGGCGAGGGCGGCTTCGAATTATCGGTATGTGGCTAAAGAAGCACGATACTCATCAAGGCGGGGGAAAAGGTGGGTATAGTGGCCATGGAAATTGCACAAAGAACAAGGGTGATTGGTGCGCAAGTTCTTAAGTTTTGGGATAGAATCCGGTATGGTGACATGGACTTCCGGGATGTCGGATTTTGGAAACGTTTCATTAACCATGGTCTTGAGAGGTGGTAATTCAGGACAGGTATGATTGGCGTGACCAACAACATCACACAGAGCACACTGGATGGGATGCTTGGGAGGCCGAGGAGGGGCAGGGTTGGGTAGGGTAGGTTTTTCCTTCAATGCCCCCCTGCGAGCTTTGCTATTTTTATTCGAAGCGGTTGCAACAAGAGGCGGTACTTGTTGGGGTGACTGAGGTACTGGTGTAGCAAGAGAATTCGTGGGGATTGGTTGAACCAGGGTCAAGGTAATATATGGTTTAGGTTGACCTGGTGGAGTGGTGGCTGGAGGGTCAAGATACCAGACGGGTATACCCAAGGTCAAGTTAGGGAGGGATAGGGTGGCCAAGGTAGGGACCGAATAAGCTCCGGGAGGGGGAGCGAGGAAAGGGATCTGACCAGCATGGAAATGGCCAGGGGGAATGGTGCCAAGGGGGTTGATTTCAGGTGAAATCGACCCATGAGGAGTGGCGGTAGAAGAAGATTCAGAAGGAAGAAGGGTGGCTAATGGGGGCGAAGGGCTAGGAGCTGGTTGAGGTTGAGGTTGCTGAATAGCCAAAGTGGGCTCGGTAAGGTTAGCCCAAGATGATTTCATCATGCAAACGTTTGCCAAGTTAGGATCAGAGACGGGAGGGGAGTCGAAAAAGGTGCCAAGCAAGGAGGAGTCTTTGTAGACGCCAGGGGAAACACTGGTCGAAGAATCAAAAGTTTGCTTGTTGGTGACAGTAGAGATGGTGGACTCAGGGGAGATCTGAGATTTTGGTTCATGGTAAGTCAATTGGTCAATGGTTACAATCTTGCCATTATGAGGGAAGAACATCTTGCGGTGGACTGCGGATGGGACGACAGACATGGCATAGGTGTAACTACGCCCCAAAAGGATGTTGTAGTCAAGAGGGGCGTCAATAACGTTGACATCGACACAAATAATCTTGTCGGCAAGGGTGATAGGACAGTTACGGAATAGGCCAATGGGCTGGGAGGCATTGCCATCCCATGTACGAAGGGTGATGGTGGAAGGGGCCAGTTCAGGGGATCCAAGTTGTTTCCAAACCGAAGTAGACATTACGCAGGTAGATGCCCCCTCATCAATAATACACATGGCAACATTGGCATTTCGGATTTTGACTGGGATTTGGAAAGCAACCGAAGGAGGAAGAGGGGGATGTTTTGACTGACAGGCGTCGAAAACAATCAATTGGTCATCAGCAAGATCTACAACACCCATGGCAGATAGTAGAGCCTTCTTTTTAGAAGGACACGACTGGAGGAGCTCCAGTGTTGAAATGGCAACAGGAGATTGGGCCAGATCATCTACTATGCTGTATGAATGGGCAGCCCGACCAGAGGCAGCATTTCGGCGTAATGGTCCCTTAGGGGGCTTGGGATGAACCTCGGCTTTGGGCGGAGGGAGTTGTAAGGGACCATTGGGTGTTGATAGAGGCTCTGTAAAACTTGATCATGGAGACTCAGAGACAGATGGAACGGGAGGTGTGGAATAATGAAGGGACCGAGTTTGAAGGTTGAGGTCGACGGTGAGAGGAGGGTCAGAGGCCATCATGAGAATCTAGTAATCAGTGGAACCAGAAGGGGAAGGTTGAGTGGTTACCGGGGCATGAGGAGGTTGAGTGGCCACGAATCCTTGTTGAGGGAACGGATCGGTAAACACAGCAGGTTGGGAAGTAGTTGGAGCGAGAGGGATAGTAGGGGAGGAGTGTTGCCCCCTCATAGTGGCCTGAGATTCCCACATATACCGCGGTTGTGGTAATAAAGGACAATCGTGAGTGTAGTGACCATAAAAATCGTAACAAGAACAGGGCTGATTGGTGCGAAGCGGCCTGTCCGGCTTAGGCTGAGGGCCCTATGACTGATTGGCAGTGGTAGAGTCAATACTGGAAGGAGTGGATCCACGATTACTAGAAGCAGATAGATTGCCTCTTCTCCTTCTTTGAGAAGGAGAAAAATTAGGTGCCCCCTGTTGTGCAAATACTTTCCTTGGAGGGGGAAGTAAGTGCGGTTGTGGGGGTCGAGAAGGCAAGGGAGTAGGTGGTCCAAACGTTGGAGGAGCTGGGACACCATGTTGCGGATATGGATAAGGAGTAGGGTGGGCAGAAGTAAGAGAAGAAGGGGGGTGGGCAAAAGGAGGAGGTATGCCGTAGCTTGAATACATGCTACGTGGAGGGGAAAAAATGCCGGAGGGGCTAGCCCCTGGAGAAAAACCATGGCCTGGAAGAGGTTGGGCAGAGGTATGTGACAGGGCTCCAACGATACCATCGGCAGAGTGAGATGCCCCCGAGGCATTAGGGCCATCGGGTTTGGGAAGGTAAGGGAGGACGGTATAAACATAACCTAATTGGGCATATATAAGGTCATACTTCAAGGCTATTTGGAGGGTGGCTTCTTTGGTTTGGGGAAAATGGGATGCGACATCTTTGCCAATGGGAGGTAAGAGAGAGCGAAGGAACCAGTCCATGTAAACCCGATCGTCAAAGGGGGGAGCGCGACACAAGCTCCATCTTCGCCGCCATTCCTGGACATGAGCAGAAAGGTGGGTCGAAGAGGATTAATGGAAAGAGGTTAAAAGCTTGGTACCAGTGTCGTATCGGAGGGGGAGCTGGAAATAAGATAAAAAGGCTTGGGCAATGGTCGCAAAAGTGGTATGGGAGGAGGTGGCCTGTTCAACATACCATATAGAAGCTTCGCCTGTAAGCGTGTGTTGGAACAATCTAAGACAAATGGAGTCGTCGGTAATGGAATTGGAGGAACATCACATATGGAAGGATTGAATATGGTTGGAGGGATCTTCACTAGCAAGGCCTTCGAACTTGGGAATGTCGGAAGGGAGTTTTGTTGGCATAGCAGGCCAACTAACATCGTGGCGGATAGGATCATTGATTAGCTGAATTAAGTCGGGGAGACTAAGGCCGGCCATATAAGGGAGCAATGGGGCAGTCGAGGTAGGTCCCGAGGTGGTTCCAGTGGAAACAGACCCAGCAGTAGTACTTGGGTTGCTGCTAGTAGCAGGCCCTGAAGTAGACATGGTAAAAATGACAGGGGGAGAACCAGGAGTAGGGGGAGAACCCGAACAATCAGAGGAAGAGTCGGAGTGCAGACTCGGGGGAGGACTTACTCAATGACGACGGGAAGGAGGAAGTCGACCAAGCGGAAAATGAGGGTGAAGGCCAAGAAGTCTCCGAGAAAGGTGCCTTGGGGGCGCAATGATGACGGGAAGAAGAAAAACCGACAACGGCAGGGAGGGACAAAATCAAGTGAGGTCAAGGGCAGAAAGGTGTAGTGACAATTGATTTTAAAGTCTTTTCCAGGCAGTGTTAACCAGGCGCTTCTTCACTTAGGGTCAGTGTGTGGCGTGCGTTAATTTTATTTGTTTAAACCCAGATGTTTTGAGAGTAAAAGAAAAAGTGTGTTGTGTAACTGAAAATAAATCTGCAGTAAATAAGACTAAAAGAATAGCAAATGAATAGCTACCAATGCATCAATCTAACCCAATAAGGTGGGTCTCTCAAAAATATTCAATAAGAGGGAAAAAACTAAGCAGAGCATGCTAAAAAGAGGCCAATAGAATAAATGTTGGGAGGGACTGGGATCTAAAGGAGAAATCTGCTGAAAAGTGGTGCAGAGAACAACAAAGAGGCAGAGGCAAGGTTGTTGCTAAAAAGGAGGAGATCAGCTAAAAATAGGAGAGACAAGGTAGTGGCCTTAGAAATGAACCCAAACAAAATGATATGAGGTGATTTGAGATGGAGAAGAGCTGATCTAAAAGGATCTGAAACGGAGGTATCAGATTTGAGAAAAATAAGGCTGAACTCTGAGAATTCAGACTTCTGAAACAACAAAGACTCTCCCATAAAAAGTGGAGGGTACTAGAGCCCTAAGGGGAAAGATTCCCTCTTAGTTGAGTAAATAAGATCAAAAACAGGTCTAAACGGGCAGAGACAGAGGCTGGAAAACCCTGACAGAGGCTTCAGACAAACCCAGAAAAGTGCTAGAAAATTTGTAGAAAAAGGGCAGGTCGCAGGTTCTGACCTGTTTGCAGTCCAGGACGCAGTTTTTTGGCAGAAAAGTGCGACCTCAAGGCCAGGTCACACTTTTTGGGCCGATAAGTGTGACCTGCAGATCCGGCTCTCTCGGCGGCATATTTCAGAAAGATTTGTCGTCTCAGCTGCGGCTGATGTCTGTCACCTGCGCAATAAGGCCAGAAACACACGGAAGTTAAAAATTTGACTATTTGAGGGTTTTAGGGGTGAAAAACACCATAAAAATAGGAAAAACAGAAAATGGAAGAGAAACCCTAGGGTCTGAAACAACTGGATATGCAGGAATATATAAAACGACAGCGGTCACAAAAGAAAACCCGTGTGGAGTCGCCAATTGTTATTATGATTCTTTCGTTGTAAAAGATCTCTTTAGCTACGCATAACAAATATCCCTAACATCGATTATGGCTACAAAATATCTTTAAGTTTGCTACACAAATTCAGATCTAAGCACAAAAGACATTAAGCAGATAAAATATAACATGGCTCCATAAGTCCAATGGACTAGACAAGAAGAATGTATTTAAAAGAATTTTGTATTATATTAAAGAATGGGGCACCTGAGAGGAAAACAAGAAATGTGTCTTCCGGTTCTCCTCAGTGGGATGGGTTCTTGAAAGTCCTCAGTGTTTCAGATCTAACATTTTTGGTGTAGAAAAACAAACATAGAACTCCAATGGGAGTTCACAAAGAAAGATGGAAAATGGTACCTCAAGAGTAGATTCAGAGTGATCTAATGCAATGAAGGTGACTAATGACTGGGAAACTCCCTATTTATAACAACATATTGGGGTGTTCTAGAACTCGGTGTATGAATAAAATATTATTAATCGAATTCTAGAATCACCTTTTAGGAATATTTTATTATATTTGTTGGAGGGATAAGGAGTTCTGACTTGGGTCAATTCCTTTATTTATAAATATAAATAAATAAATGATTTATTTATCATTTTAGGGGAATGATGTGAATATGATTAAATAAATAATGATTTATTTAACTATTTATGGATGATTTAGTCAAATTTAACTAAGAATATTAGTTAAATAATGATTTAAATAACTTATTTTTAGGAAATAATTAAATAAATGAGGATTTATTTAATTAATTTCCTTGTTTTGGGTTAAATATGACCAAATGAGTTATTTTATATGGTGAAAGCAATTTTACTTAGGGTAAAATTGGTCTTACATGGTGTACTTGGGTTCATCTAATAATAATAGGTTAGATGACCAAAAAAATGGTGTAACACTTAATCTAAGGGAAGACAACATTATTTA
>JAXQQM020090254.1:0-37873 GCA_034641835.2 Pinus albicaulis
AAGCTCCAAAGACATGTGACTAGTGTCCCAGGTGATGAGCTCCATCATTAGACATATTTGGAGGGGTTAATAGTCACCTTTTTTCCTTCTTAGATCTCTTTTTCTTGAATTTTTATTATTATTTTGTTTTATGATGCTAGTATAGGTGGTGATTAAGGCTAACATACTCTGGGTGCCAAATATGAGGTTGAGTGCAGAAAATCATGATTTATTAAGCATTTTTATAAGGATTTTGTCATAAAGGCTTGGAGGAGACATCAAGGAGAAATTATTAGAGGATTTTCCACCTTGCTTAACTCTCAAAGGCAGCCAAAGGATCCCAAATATTCTCTCTAGCAATTCAAATTCCAAAGGCAACAAAAGGATCCCCGAGGATTCTCTCCAGCAATTCGAATTCTAGAGGCAGCAAAGCCCACAATATTTTTTTACTTGGAGTCAAGTGGACTCAATCACTATTTTCTAGGGAGATGTTGGTAGCTGCCCTATAGAATAAATAGAGTAGATCTAGAGTTAGGAAGAGTTAGTCAATTCCAGTCGATTCTAGTTGAAACTTTGTTTCAATCTATTGAGCTTTTTATTATTTTACTCAATGATCAAACTTTCAGAGATGTATGAGGTTATTCTTTTATGAAATGAGCAGACTGATTTCATTCGACATATTTAAGTTTCAAAGATCTATGCTCATCGGTTAGGGCTGAATCCATGTGCCTCAACCTCTCTATTGTTACTACCTTTTCCTTTCTTCCATTAAGCTAGTTTTTCTTTATGTCATTCCATTAGTTTTGCTTCTCATAGTTTCATTATTATTTAGTTTTGCTTTCAATATGCTACTGTAGTATTTTATTTGCTTGTGATTAATCGAATAGAGGAAAAAATGAAAAAAGGTTGTGTATCAAGACTCTCTTCTCATCTCTGTCAATAGAGCTCGAGGAGGGTAAACCTTCCCACAGACCCAAAAATTGATTTCTGTTCACTAATTTTCTCACACACTTCATCTATTTTTCATGAATGGATCAACATATTTGATTGCAGGAATTATTGTATAACCCCAGAGTAGTTCTGTGGTGCTTCTCAAACACCTTTGTTATGTTCTATTCCTACCTTTTCTCTTATCACAGCTATCGCCTTTTTTTTATTCACAAAACGCTTGAAAAATTTTGAAAGTTGACCTTCACCTTTGCTCCTCGAGTCTCCCGCCACATTACATTTCAATTACATTTCACATTTTTTACCCTTTTCCTTTAACACTTACCGCTCACTTTCGCTGGTTGCAATATTGTGAAATTGCACATTGCAACTTTCACCTTTTTCCTTGAAGACTTACCGCTCCCCTTTGCCAATTGCGATATTATGATATCGCATATCGCAGACCACAGTTCTTACCAAATCTCAAATCTCAAATCGAACATTTTACATTTTTTCCTTTACACTTACCATTTGTTTCTGTCGATTGCAATATTTTGATTGTGCTCTGCAATTGGTTCCACTGCCACATCACCCATCACAAATCGTGTGTCGCAAAATTTACCCTCTTCTTTTAAGACTTACTACTCTGATCTATGATTGAAATATTGTAATTGTACTCTGTCGCTGGTCCCACCGCCATGTCACCCATCACACATCGCACTTTGCACCATTTAGTTGATTTTTGTTACACTTACCGCTTGTTTCCGCCGATTGCAATATCGCATATCGTAACTCTTGCCTCCATCACATCTCTGCCACTGTACTTTTTAATTTATTTCTCTCCAAAGCCATTTCTGTGCTACATTCATGTTTTATAAGGATTAAACCCACACTTTCCACACCTAAGCCTTGTTTCAGGTGTTAAGCCCTCCATTAGCCTCTTTAGCACTTTTATTTCCTCCAAGCTACAAGATCAACACTTTTTCAATTAGGATTAAGTCATGGATAACTTAATAGCATGGTATATAGAACATATGATAAATAGAGTGCATTTAGCCATTTGGCCAAGTTAAGTATGGTTTATAATTAGTTTCCATTCTGCCATTTAATTTCAGCAAGTTAAATTAGTTTCCTTTCTGTCATTTCTTTATTGCAAATTAAATTAGTCTCATTCATGTCATTTCTTTTCAGCAATATAATTTAGTTTCTTTTCAGTTGTTTCCCTTTCTGCAAATTAAAGTAGTTTCATTCCTGTCATTCCTTTCCATAAATTTATTTTAGTTTCCTTTCTATCATTTCCTTCCAGCAATTTACTTTCCAACCCTTATCACAGTTTAAAAAATAGCACCCCTTCATAAATTAGAAGAGGATGACATGAGTAGAATGAATCTGTTGTGTATATAGCACTATTACCTCCAAGTTTTTACAAACCCTGGGTTGATAAAGTAGGACATCCCCTTGGAGTTGCAACACTCTTGGTGCAATACCATGGCTCACCACTTTTTGGCGTCGGGGGAGGTGTCTAGTAGATTCTTTGATTTTGTTTTTAGCATTATTTTCTTCTTTCTTTTCTTTTCATTTCATTTCACAAATATTGGAAAAATACAAAAAGATATGATTTTCATGCCTCGTAGGACTAGAAATACTCGAAGACAAACCTTACCTAAAACCCCCACATAACCTCTTGGCCACCCTTCACTCTTCTTCAGTGGCAGTGAGAGTGAAACCTCTCTAGGAGAGACTTCTAATATTTTGAGGATCCTATTGGGAAAGAAGAAGAAAAAATTGTTTCAACTGAGAGACCTGCTTCACCTATCTTAACCATGGCTAGGACCTAGAGAGCCTTTCCTATAAGAGAGGCAGATGGGGAAACTAAGATGAAAAACATTAGCCACTCAACCCTTCCACACTTTCATGGACTTACCTCTGAGGACCCTGACACATTCATGTTTGAATTTTTTGTTGTTTGTAGGACTTATGACTACACCTCTAATGATCAGAAGTTGAAGCTATTCCCATCCACCCTTAAGGATGCAACCTTGCGCTGGTTCATGGGTCTGCCTGGGGATAACATCACTACCTGAGCATAAATGGAAGAGACCTTCAAAAAAAAATATAGACTACTGTAGGTCGAAGGAAAATAAAAATGAGATATTTAGGATGACTCTAGGACCTGATGAATCCCTAAAGGACTATTAAGAGAGGTTTTAATTAAATTATAAGAGAGCCAACTATACTCTTGATCTTGCATCACTTAAACTTGTACTTATTCAAGGGATCAGTGAAGAGATGATAGAAACCTTGAATATGTTAACATGAGGAGATATCTACCAACAACCCTATGAAACAATCAAAACTGTCTTTTAGAAACATTCTAGGCAATTTAGGAAGAAGGGAAAAGCTAGCCAAAGTACATCAAATACCCCTTCCTCTTCCACCTTCATAAAATATGAGATTGGAAACATGCTAGAGGACCTCAAGAGTGACATGCTACACACCTTTTCTTTGCAAATGGACACAATGTAGGTCAAAAGGAAGCAAGAGGAAGCAGAAAGATCCCTGACCATATTTTGTCCTAGATATACCAGGAAGCACCCAAGAAATGAATGTCCACTGAATGTCTTAGAGGTTTGCTTAGTCTCTGAGGAGAATCATGCCACAAAAAATTGTCCTTCCTTACCTAGACTTAAGGATGTATATCAAGGTGGGGAAGCAATGCCAAAGAAACTCTATTTCATAAACTAGAGAAAGCCTCAATGCCCTTGACCATATCAGCAAGGTATGCAAGGGGCACCTTACTCTTACTATCACAACAATCAGAGTGCACCAATGCAACCTTCGTACACCCCCACTCCCCCACCCTAGTCTACACCTCCTATTTGGCCCTACAACCCTTCATATCATCCTCAATGAGTAAACCAACCTTTCCAACAGTATGTTCCACAACAAGCTCAGTGGAACAATCCATCCCAAGGGTGGAGGCCTCAAAAAAATCAACCACTCACTCTGTTAGACTCCTGTATTTCATAGGATCACAAGGTGACTAATTTTTGAATATATTTTTCATACTAAAAATAATAATCTATGATTATCATTTATTTTCAGAGAGAGACAGGGAGATCCTGACTCTCAAGAGCTTTGAAGAAATCAATCTACCTTTCTGTTCAGTATAACGAAGAAAGTGTTGTTGATAAGGTGTGATAGTGACCGAACTTCATTGTTTCCCTCATTCCATTTCATTCATCCTCTTTTCTCTCTCATTTCCTCCATATTCTAAAATTATATCCCATTTAAACCCCAAAACCCACATGCATAAACTTTGGGACTTATTGCTCTATATACCCCTTTATATTAAAGTTCGAAATCCCATGGTTATAGCTCCACCCACCCACTAACAGCCATATGATTTTTTCACTTAAAATTGCCTTCTTCACAACTCCGCCCCCATAGCTAGCTGCTTGATACATATGTGTGTGTGTGTGTGTGTCACATAAATTGTAATAAAAACCCCACTTCCTTTATATCATAATTTTGAAACCTCTACCTCTCTTCGCAATTGCACATAGCAAGATTCAAAGGATAAGTGTCCAAGGGTAAATGTTATAGTCACCAAAGTGCGATATGCGAGACCGGCGGGACCCATATTTCCCTGGGATACACCTTGAATGCTTTGAAAACCTTCATATTATGGTTCGGGCAGATTGTTACCATTTCTTAAACTAAATTTCACTTGTTCGCTTGGATAATCTTGCAGTGGGGTCCATGTCTCAATCGCAATCGCAAATCGTAAAAATTAATGGATAAGTGTGATGGTAAAAGCTAAATACAATGATGTGTGATACCTACTAGGACCTGGTCACAATTAAAAATCAAAAATGTTAAAATATAAGTGTGAATAGTAAATGTTAAGTCTTGTGTTATGTGAGGTCTGATGTTGGCACATATGCGATGTATTTCAAAGAAAATGCCTAAAGGTTTCCAAGTTCGGGTGGATGTGTTGTGCATGGTTTTATGAAGAAAAAGGGCTAAGCACAATAGCAAGGCTTAACCATACGTTCAAAGGGTTTTCCACCATTTACCCAGGAGAATTTGAAAGGTTAAGTCCGATCCCACCTTACCTGCCATGTCATTACTTTCTCCTCATCACTCTCCATATTTCCTCCATCTCAAATCAACCCATCCTCATTTGACGGCCCTTGTTGCATTTCATAGCCCCCTCTACTTCTGAAATTTAAACATGCAGGGGTGGGGGGGTGGGGTGTTCGAAATGGGTGGTATCACTTACCCCCTCCACGCTATGTGTCACCCTTCCGCTATTTCGCACTGCCTTTTTATATTACCTCTTACCAGTTAAGGTCCCCTCTAAAAAGTTGTTTCCACCCTCCTCCATTCTGTCCACATCCGCCAATCACCATCTCTCCATGAACAGGCATATAAGGTCTATTCGCCATTTATGACAAAATAGGCTACACACAACAGAAAGACTCAGGTCGAACTTGAAAAAGGAGCGAAAGGCAGGGCGAGGCTGGACGTCACAAGTAAAAAGACAGAGAAGGTCGAGTCGGGCATTGATATGGAGATGTAATAGCAGAGACTAAAGGGGCATCAAATCACCTCAGCGCCATCACTAATCAATGAAAATATCTAGCACTACACCAAACTTAATTACCCAGCACCATTTTTCTGAAGAGCAAGGCCAAATGTCAGGAATACTTTATTGGTCGCTTCTTGGGTGTCACTTGAACCAGTTTTCAACCACTCTGTAATTAATAACAGATTGCCAAAAGTCACTGTTGAAGGCCTAGCCAGTCTTATCACCGCCTGCATGTTTCCACTTGTCCATTTTTGCTTCAATGTAATTACTGCAGTAGACAAACAAGCCGGCTTAAGTTTTCTATAAATAATGTATGCATTAGAAGTGTAAAGGAGGCCCAGAAGGGAAAAACCGTTGTAATAGACTCATTCTGTTGTAAGAACTCTCTTTTGGATGAATGAAGGATTATTTTTTTTTCTAGATTCTTATGTTATGCTACGTGATGAAGTATTTTCCCATGTAATTTTTTATTCTCATGTTTGCTCACACTGTTTTCTTTTCTTAGCTGCGGATAGAAACGTTTTTGTAGGATTTACCATAAGGTACCCTGCATAGTCTTCAAATAGTTCATTATGTTTTCTTCTGAGACCAGAATGTAGAATTCAGAGATGTTCTACTCTATATTCATGTTGAACCTTAATCTCCTCCTCTATTCCATTTCACAAGCTGTTAAGATCTATTGACATGGATAGCTTCCCTGGTGGTACCTAACCTCAGTTATTCATCCATTTGAATTTGTTCACACTTGTGTGACTCCATAGCCCAATGGCCCTCTTCTGCTTCCTCAACCAAATGTCTTCAAGAAAACCTCATTTCTATACTAGCCTAATATTAGCACTTATAGTTATCAAGCTATATCTAATAGAGAGAGCCCTCTCTAAGTTTAGGAAGGCTAGGTCTTGGACTCCAAAGTTGGTTTGATGTTTCCCTCCATGGTTCTCTCTTCAGCCTTCAGAAATTACAGAGTGATAACATAATGGTGACCATACTTGGGACGAAATTTATCTTCCTCAGAAATCACATCAAAGTTCAGATCTGATTACTGGTGATGGACAGTGACAGACACAAGAAGGTTGCATCATTCAATTGGCTACTCCATGATTCAAAGAACCCAGCTTTTGTGCATTCATGGTGACTCCAAAACATGTTGACCTAAGTTCTTTTTGAACAAAATGACAAGGTTTGTGGCAGACCTTCTATCTAATGAAGTTTTAAATACATTCAAGAATTAGTTATCAAAATTTCATCTTGATGAAGATTTTCTAGTAGTTGTCTTTCTCATTTTGAATTCAAGCAAATTTAATCCTGAAGCTAAAATTTTTTTTTTGGAGATATTTGTTGAAAGATATGAAACTGGTATTGAACTTTTGAATTCTCAAATTCAATCATATAATTTTTGAGATCCTAAATAATTCTTGGAAAATCTTCCTTCCCCTAAGCAAGAGGAAATTGTACTACCTCTTGACTTGCATATTGAGGATGATTGTGCTTTCAAGTCCCAGACTGAAGATGTGGTTTCAAGGTTTAATATTGGGGATACAATTGGCCAACTAGTCAGTGAATGCTTAGAAGCAGGTACTATACATCATGCTTTAATTGATCCTATAGTAGAGTATATGGAGGTTCTTTTTAGCTCAAGTTTTCAAACATGTATTCTTTTTAGCTCAAGTTTTCAAACATTAGAAATTTCCATTACATATTATAGCTTTGGTTATCAAGACACATAATCAAGTTATAATATTGATTGTCCTGACAAGCAGTCAAGTTGTCCATCTGTTTCTGCTGCTACTTGACTGACTCCACTAGCATTATTGTATCATTTAGAATAGAAGAACTTTTAGTAGAGTAGGGTTGGTAGGTGTGCAAATTAGCTCAAAACTCTGAGCATATTTCCAGTTTTAGTTTCAATTTTATTTCTAGTTTCATTTTAAGTGTGTCCCAAACTACAGATTGCAGCGAGCATTGATTTCAGCTTAAAGGATTTTTCAGCCACATAGATTGTAGTAAATTAAGTTGCAGATTTGGGATCAGCCCAATGGATCATGCCACTAGTGTATGGTGTTCTTGACACCTCTTGAAGGAATTTCTATCCCCAGTTGGAGCCACTATTAGACTCATGTATTTCATAGTATCACAAGATGACTGATTATTGAATAGATTTTTCATACTGAAATAATATTTTGTGACTATCATTTATTTTCAGAGAAAGAAAGGGAGATCCTGACTCTTAAGAGCTTCAAAGAAATCAATCTACCTTTCCATTTAGTAGAAGGAATAAAGTGTTCTTGATAAGGTGTGATCATGATCAAACTTCATTTATGCCCTCATTCCATTTCGCACATCGCAAGATTCAAAGGATAAGCACCCAAGGGTAAATGTTATAGTCGCTAAAGTGTGATATGCGAGACCGACGAGACCCACATTTCTCTCGCATACACCTCGAATGCTTAGAAAACCTTGATATTATGGTTCAAGTGGCTTTCTATCGTTTCTTAAACTAAAATTCACTTATCTACTTGGATGATCTTGCAGTGGGGTCCATCTCTCGATCGCAATCGCAAATCAAAAAACTTAAAGGATGAGCATGACGGTAAAAGCTAAAGACAGTGATGTGCGATACCTGGTGGGACCTGATCACAATCGTAAATCACAAATGTTAAAATATAAGTGAAAATGGTAAATGTTAATTCTTGTGCCATGTGAAGTGTGATGTTGGCACAGATGCGATATATTTCAATGAAAAGGCCTAAAGGTTTTCAAGTTTGGGCGAATGCATTATGCGCGATTTTGTGAAGAAAAAGGGCTAAGTATAGCAGCAAGTCTCGACCACCCATTCAAAGGGTTTTCCACCATTTACCTTGGAGAATTTGAAAGGTTGAGTCCAGTCCCACCCTACCTGCCACGTCATTACCTTCTCCTCATCACCCTCCATCTTTCCTCCATCTCAAATCAACCCCTCCTCATCTAACTATCCTTGTTTCATTTCGCACCCCCTGCTTCCGAACATTAAACATGGGCGGGGGGGCGGGAGGTGGGTGTCTAAAATGGGTGGTATCTCTTACCCCCTCCTCGCTATGTGTCACCCTTCCTCTATTTCGCACCCCCTTTCTATATTACTACTTACCACTTAAGGCCCCCTCCGAAAATCCATTTCCACCGTCCTCCATTGTGTCCATGTCTACCAACCACCATCCCACCATGACTGCGCATATAAGTTATGTGTGCCATTTATGAGGAAATAGGCTACAAATTACAAGAATACTCGATTCAAACCCGATAAAGGAGCGAAAGGCAGGGTGAGGCTGAACGTCACAAGGAAAATACAGAGAAAGTCGAGTTGGCCATTGATGTGGAGATGTAATAGCAGAGACTAAAGGGGCATCAAATCACGTCAGCACCAACACTAATCAATGAAAATATCCAGCGCTGCACCAAACTTAATTTCCCAACATTGGTTTTCTCAAGAGCAAGGCTAGATGTTAGGAGTACTTTATTTCCAACCTCTTAGGCGTCACTCGAACAAGTTTCCAACCACTCTGTAATTAATAACAGATTTCCAAAAGCCATCGTTGCAAGCCAAGCTAGTCTTATCATCTCCTGCATGTTTCCACTTGTTTTTTTTTCCTTGAATTTAATTACTGCAGTAGACAGACTATCAGAATTAAGTTTTCTATAAATAATGTATGATTAGCAGTGTAAAGAAGGCCTAGAAGGGAAAAACCATTGTAATAGACTCATTCTTTTGTAAGCACTCTCTTTTGGATGAATGAAGGATTATGTTTTTTTCGAGATTCTTGTGTTCTGCTATGTGGTGAAGTATTTTCCCATGTGATTTTTTATTCTCCTGTTTTCTCATACTGCTTTCTTTTCTTAACTATGGATAGAAAATTTTGTGTATGATTTACCATAGGGTACCCTGCATAGTCTTGAAATAGTTCATTATGTTTTCTTCTGAGACCAGAATGTAGAATTCAGAGATGTTTTTCTCTATATTCTTTTTGAACCTTAATCTCCTCCTCTATTCCATTTCACAAGATATTAAGATCCATTGACATGGCTAGCTTTCCTAGTGGTACCTGACCCCAGTTATTCATCCATCTGAATTTGTTCACAATTGTGTGACTCCGTAGCCCAATGGCCCTCTTCTACTGCCTCAACCAAACATCTTCAAACAAACCTCATTTCAATAACTAGCCTAATATTAGAATTTATAGTTATCAAGTTATATCTAATAGAGAGAGCCCTCTCTGAGTCTAGGAATGCTAGGTCATGGACTCTAAAGTTGGTTTGTTGTTTCCCTTCATAGTTCTGTCTTCAGCCTTCATAAATTAAGGAGTGATAACATGCTCTAATGCCTCCAACCCAACCTCAACCTCAGCTTACTCATATTTCTCCACCAAGGAAAATTTGAAGGATGGATGTTTATCTTAAGGTTTAAAAACTTGGCAAATTGTAGTAGTCCCCAATATGTTATTTGTAAAAAATTTGATGTTATTTTTGTAAAAATATTTAGTGTTTTAATAATTTTATATTAGTATATATAAATTTTTGGCGATTTTTAGGGTAGAATATTTTTATACTTTAAAATTTGGGCGAATCAATTTTTAAAAAAATGGGAAATGGCGAATCTTTTTTTGGAAAAAGCATGGAAAATTAGCCCACTTGCGAATATTAGCCCCTAAAATTTTCCATGCGCTCCACCTAGGCTACCTATACCTGACAACCCAATCTGAAACCAAGCAATAGATAGGCACAACAGGCTCCCAGTGGAGAAATATCCTATCCAGCTTATGCTGTGGAGGTACAAGAGGTTAATTTTAGGTCGGGAAGAGTACTCCCAGACAACCATGCTCCATCTCCACATGTAGAGGTTGAGGAGGAAAAGGAATAAGGTAACACTCAGATCCAACAACCTCCTTTTCCTCAGTGCTTGATCCACCCTAGTCAGCACACCCCAGAGGATACTAAACTCCTGAGAGAATTGGAAAATTTGTGTGTAAAGATACCACTTCTCTAGACCATTAAGGATGTCCTTATCTACAATAGGCTCATCAAAGAAAATTGATTCAAGAAACCTGGGAGAAGGAAGAAAGATACCCCCACCATCAATGTGGTAGGACAACTGTCTGACCTAATGCTGGGAAGGGTGATATTTCAAAATTACCTGGACCCTCAGAGTCCAGTTGTTGATGTGCATGTAAATGGCTTCATAGTCCCCAACACTCTGATTGATCTAGGGGCTTCCATCAATGTCATGACCAAGGAAACTATGTTGAAACTTAATCTCCAAGGAAGTTTGACGAAAACCACAATAGTTCTGCAACTTGTAGATCTGTCCACAGTAACTCTAGAAGGAATTGTTGAGGATTTCATGGTTACCATTGAATATTGGGAGTATCCTACATATTTCGTTGTCCTGCAACCAAAAACCAAGTTTAATGGTTATCCTCTCATCTTAGGGATACCTTGGTTAGCCACTGGAGATGCTTATATTAGTTGTCGGGCTGGAACCATGACTATCAACAATGGGCCTTTGTCTAAACACCTAGTATTATATCCTCTAGCCTAGGCTTCCATTGATCATGATATCCCTATATGGTTGGAGGATGAAGAATATGAGTTATATAAAACTACCCCTATGTGTACTGTCGATCCTATTTTTAGAGGGGGAAGCTTGATGAGGATGAACTCATCGACCATGCCATTCAAAACCGGTCCTCCACTAATATTCCTCTCGAAACCTTAGTAAAAGAGTCTAAAAGCCAACCTTGGATGGCAGTGCACTCAGTTGTGTCAACCACTCAATCCACCAAGGCTATTGAGTTTGGTCCATCCAGATCTCTGAAAATCAACCAAACCTCTCAAATGAAGAAGAGAAGTAGTTGTGCCAACTTTTGAAATAGAATCCAGATGCATTTTCTTGGGTTTAAAAGGAAATGAAAGGGGTGCATCCTTCAGTTTTCAAACATCATATTTACATCAAAGAAGGATGCAAGCCTGCGAGACAACCCCATAGAAGGATGAACCTTTCTCTGAAGGACATAGTCAAAGAAGAGTTGCAGAAATGATTGGATGTAGGGCTTATATATCTTATATCCGAGAGTGAGTGGGTATCTCCTCTTGTCTTAGTCCCGAAGAAGAATTAGAAGTGGTGAATTTGTGTTGATTATCGAGAAGTTAACAAGCCACCAAGATAGGCCATTTACCTTTTCCCTTTATAGACCAAGTCCTCGATAGCCTTGCAGGGAAGAAGTTATTTTCCTTCTTAGATGGGTTTAGTCGGTACAATCAGATTCAAATCAACCCTGAAGATGAGGATAAGACTACTTTCACTTGCTCTTGGGGTACCTTTTCTTATAGAGTCCTACCCTTTAGGTTGTGCAATGCCCCAGCTACCTTCCAAAGAGATATCATGAGCATCTTTTATGAGTTATTCATTGACTCTATCAAAATCTACATGGATGATTTCACACCATACGAGGATGACTTCCAGGAATCTCTATCCAAATGGGGAAAAGTAGTAAGAAGGTGCATTGAGATGCATCTCTTCTTGAGCCTAGAAAGTGTGAATTCCTTAATAGAGTAGGGATTGTGTTAGGACACTCCATATCCCAAGTAGGAATATAGGTAGACCCAAAAAAATTCACTATCCTCAAAAGGGTACCTTCTCCTCAAAAGTAGAAAGATGTAGGAGTTTCTTAGGCTTACCTAGTTACTATATAAGGTTCATCAAAGATTTTAGCAAGATAGCTTCCCCATTATTTGGGTTATTGGCCAAGGATTCCAAGTTTATCTGGTCTGGTCCTTGTCAAGAGGCCTTCAAGCTCATTAATGAACAATTTACTACTACCCCTATCCTTCGAGGTCCAAATTGGACTCTGTCGTTCCACATCAACACTGATGCATCCGAAAGTGTTGTAGGGGCAGCATTAGGACAATTAGAGGACAAAATCCCTTATGCCATTTATTTCATCAGCAAGAATTTGTCTAAGGCCGAGTTGAATTATACTATTACTGAGAAGGAGATGTTTTCCATTGTCCATGAATTGAACAGGTTCTGGCATTATGTAACTAGATACCAGACCTTTGTTCACAATGACCATGAAACCATCAAGTATTTAATGAGAAAAACGAATGTTAATGCTAGGATAATTAGATTTTTGTTACTCTTGTAGAAATTTGATTTGACTATTATTGATAAACCTCGAAAGGAGAATGTTGTTGTAGATTTTTTGTCGAGGTTAGCTCTCCCTGCAGGTGAAGAAGGAATGGTGGATTACCAACTACCAGATGAGTGTCCCTTTGCTATATCAACACTCTCACCATGTTTTTTTGATATAGCCAACTACTTGGTTGCTGGGATACTCCCTTCTTGTTACATAGTAATTTTTCACCATCCCTGCAATCCCCCGTCCCACACATTGGAGGGTCTTTTCCATGACCGGTGAGCAGTGACATGACCTGAAACCACTTTCATGGCATCCCCCTTGACAAGGACAATAACTCCTCTGAAGACAGTTTCCTAAGAAAAACCCTAGTAATAGACCTTTTGGCCTTGGCGCGACTAGCCAGTTCAACCCCCACGCTAATGGGGAAAATATACCAAAGAGGACGCGCCAACTGGCGCTCTGTCCTAGTGTATTTCTCGTGCCAAGCTTAATAAGGATTTTTTTTTTTTTAAATAAATGGAGGAAGTTTGATTCCAACCAACTCTTGAAATGGTCTCTAAATTGAGTTGGGAGGTTTGGCTCCGAATCTCCATGTAGGGGAAGTAGTTTTCCACCTATCATGGAAGCTTCCTTGAGGGTAGGGCCAATCCCATGATTGTAGGGATCCCAACTCCCCTTCCACCATCTATATAAGCTTTCCATTTTCCCTTAGCAAGCTAGTGGTTATAACACTAAGAGCTGAATCTGTAGCAAGGAGACTATCGCTAAACAGCCCCTGAGAGCCCAGTTGAAAAGAGAGAGAGCTTTGTCCCATTCCCAACGAGCTTCACCGAGACGTGCTCCACTGTCGACCCACCGAAGGAAGATCTAGCGTCAGAGCTCAGGTTGTATCTTTATTTTGTTCTTATTAATAATAAACGACTCTGATTATGGTTCCATTCGCATGTTTGTTTCTTATGCTATGAATTATATCTTCTCTGACTGGTATATGGTTACTTGCTTTGAATATTACATTGTGTGTTATTATTTCTTCACGTGCGTGTAGGTATTCGAACGTGCTAGGTGGGAGGATTGTGATCTACCAAAGCGAGGGATGAGAAACACCATCTTCTCTGCAACGACAACAACATAGGATTTAAGGTAGGCCTATTGTCGCATCTTGGTCTTTTTCTAACTAGGAACCTGCATCTTAGCATGGCTTGATTGTTACTAGACCTGATCTGGGCTAGTAGGGATCGCCTCTGTCCACAGAGGGTATTTACCTCTCCAACACTCCTAATATTTCATTCAGGGAGAGGAGAAAAATCATCAGAAAAAGCACCCCTTTCACATGGATTTGGGGAAAAATTTTAAAGCTAGGCCCTTATCAAATCCTAAGGAGATATGTGAGGGATCAGGAAGAAGTTTTTGATATCCTCTCTACTTGTCATGACAGCCCATGTGGAGGCCACTTTGCTGCAAAGAGAACTACTTACAAATTTTTTCAAGCAAGATACTATTGACATACCCTTCACCAAGATTCCAGAAGATACACCAGCAGGTGTGACCAGTGCTAAAGGATGGGGAAACCCACACAAAGGGTTGAGATGCCTTTAAACCCTCGGGTGGCTCTTGAGCCATTTGATAAGTGGGGCATGGACTTTGTTGGACCTATCGATCCACCATCCAGAAAAAGGAAGTATATAATAGTCTTCACTGATTACCTAACAAAGTGGGCTGAAACAAAAGCAGTGAAGGTAGAAACCGAGGAGAAATTAGAATAATTTCTGAGGGAGAATGTGTTTTACAATTTTGGATACCCCATAGAAATAGTCACCGATAAGGGAGAACAATTCACCTCCCACCTCATTGAGAATATTTTGAGGAACCACAAGATTAAGCATAGAACTTATATTTCCTATCACCCTCACCTGAATGGCCAAGTAGAAGTAAATAGCAGATATTTAGAGAGCATCCTCACCAAGGTTGTGAGAAACAATAGAAAAGAATGGGAAAATAGATTGGTGGAAGCTACTTGGCCTACAACACTACTTGGAAGACAACAACATGATTCACTATTTTTTGGAATCTAAGCTTCTGTGATCCATAATATAAATTTGTAGAAATTCTTTCGGTAGTAATCACATGAAAAAGAACGAGGTCGACGCGTTTCGAACCAACCAGTGTGGTTCATCATCAGGACTATGTCAACATGATTCACTCCTTATGAACTAGTCTATGGTAAGAAGGATCTACTTTTAGTTGAGTTCGAATTCAATACTTTAAGAATGGAAGCTGAATTAGATCTAGATCTATCAAATTTAAAAAAAATAGGTTGTTACAACTTAATGGAATGAATGAGTTTAGAAAGCAAGAACTTCTTCACATAGAGGTAGTTCAACTGAAAAGGAAGGTATGGCATGACAAGAACATCAAAGAAAATACCTTCCAAGAAGGAGATTGGGTGATGTTATATTATTCAAGGTTTAAATATTTCAAAGGAAATTTGATGACAAGATGGTTGGGACCTTACATAGTGGAAAAATGTTTTGATAATGGCATAGTTCAAATCGAAACCATAGATGAGGAAGGAATCCCCTTCCTTTTCAATGGTCATAGACTAAAAATTTGCAATAAGACTTTGCCAAGGGCAGCGTTCATATATTCAATAAGCAGAGAGGTGTATGTGATGGGAAAATCTGTATTTTTCCACACCTCCTAAAAAAATAAAGAAAAAAGAACAAATATCCATGGGTGAAAACCTCTCTGACGCACCCAAGGCAAGCTAGTGGGTTGAAAACCTTGATGGAGGTAGCTCACTTGGTAAAAAAAGAAAAAAAGAGAGAGAATAAATATCCATGGGAAAAAACCTCTCTGAGCCACCCAAGGAAATTCTATGGGTTGAAAAATCCATGGAGGCAGCCCACTTTCTTTCAAAAAAAAAAAAGAAGAAGAAGAAAAAAAAATTACATCTGCATCTCTGTGTTTCTGTGTTTACTGTTTTGTAGGTCATTAATGGTTTCTTGAAACATAGGGAATTATTCATCTTCTTTTCCCTTATTCTGTCTAACAATCCATCCCATCATTCACTCCATTCATTTTCATAACTTCCTCCATTACCTCCATACACCACATTCCTGCATTCCTGAGCACAATGTAGCAAGGTAAGCAAGAAACAGACTACTACAGATTTTAGGGAATTCCTAGAGTGCGAAAATATGGTCTTGAACAAGAAGGAAAACAAGGGAGAAACTCATGAAGTAGACCCCAGGCAAGACAAGAGTGCACCCCATGGCATCTGGAGCGTCCCCACACAACATCTCTAGCAGGAAGAAACAACAACGAAAGATCAGTATCTCACTCAAAGAGTTGCTCATTTAGCAAGTTGCTCACTAACGGAACATAAAATAGTGAAGAACACAACATATAAGAGGTTTGTCTCCAAACTCCAACTCTCATAACCAGCTTGACAGCAACTGGTAAGTGTAGGTATAGCCTCTCATCCCTCGCTATGCATTCATAATAGCTGAAAGTAATTAAATTTTCATACTAAGTGTTTAAAAGGAAAAAAGGTGGCATGTTAACTTCGCCACCACCATGAGGTATGGATGGAAAAACTGGAAGTACATGCCACTTGGGCTAAAAAAAAAAAATTAATCAATTGGAGTGGAGGAGGAGGATAGGAGGAGACACGCAGTATCAGCCAATTAATGAGAAGAGGGTCCAATTGTCTAAAATAGAAAATAGAGCTGAGTCGCATTGCATAATTGTCTACAAAAAAGAATTAGTTGCACAGTCTAATAATATAGAGGGCCCATCTCATCCAAACCATTAAATTGATTTTTTTTTTAAAAGGGAGAGAGACCGACAGAAGCCCGCAGTGCAGCAACAATGAGCTTCAGCTGCGTATTTTGAGATAGAATGCAACCGCAACAACAGTACAGTGTCGCCCTACCCATGGCCTATTCCTCTTCCTTAAATTTGAGCAGGGAAGCTTTTATAGCAACCCAATCAAGGCGTAATTCCGCTTCTAGCCGTAGAGAAGCAGAAGAGGAAGAAATAGAAGAAGAACCAAAAGAGGAAAAAGAAGAACCAAAAGAAGGAGAGGAAGAGACAATGGGCCAAGGAAAAATGGAAGAAATGGAAATAGAAGTCATAGAGGTAGCAGAAAGTGAGAAAGAAGTAGACTCACAGCATAGCACCACATCCTCTCAAGGCAAAGAGGTAGTTGCAAACTTAGCTCCTCTGAGCATAAAGAGAAAAAGGCAGACCTCTATGTATTTCAGAGCTGACAAGAGTCAAAAGATAAGTCAGAGAGAGACAAAAAATCCTCCTATGAGCCCGATTACCATTGAAGAATCACCAAGGGAGGAGGAAATAATATAAAGAACAGTTTTGAAGGAGCAGCTGGAGAAGGCACAAGTAGAGAATGTAGCATTAAAGGAGAAATTGTAGCAAAAAGGGCAGCAAGTAGCCACCATGGCAGACTTATGCATAGAAGCCCTTCAGCACAAATTCCCTTCTGACTCATACTTTGTGTACCTCAAGGAAAAATTGCTCCTATTTCAAATAAAAAATCTAGCCTCCCATGGATCCCTACCTTTCCATGATTGTAGGCAATTCATGGATTTCTACAAGCAATCTTACATGGCTCATTAGGTAAAAATGGCAGAGTTTTATGTGCATAACCTTGTGCTGACAAATTTGGATACTTGGAACCCCAATTCCAAAATGGTGGATATGCATCTAATGGCTCTAGAATCTTGGGAGACGAATGAGGACACTAGAGAAAAATACATATGGGGGGGTCATGGGAAGAAGAAATAGAGAACCACTATATATCTGATCATAATTGTTCAGCCTAAGAGGAGTCATTCATAACCTTTGAGAGGTTGAAAGGGACCCTGCACTAGTTGAAAGCCACCTTCAAACTCTAACATGGGTAATGGTCCACTTTGATGATGTTTATAGGAAGATAGAAGATGAGTGCATGATGGCCAGCCAGAGGAGATGGAACAATCTCCCTCACAACCTCAAGAACATGGAGTACCATACTCCAGAAAGACTAAGGGGTGCATTGGAAAGGGCACCATTATACAAGAGGGCCATGCAGGCCGAAAATATCCAATGTTTGGGACTAAAGCTTAGCCCACATTTGTTGTTGGGGTTGAATGATGAAAAGGACATAGATGCACAAGATAGAGAATGGGAGAATGCAGAAAATAATAATTGTTTTTAACCCCCCTTGGGGAAACTCCCACACTTCTTCCTTAGGAAATCAGGGGGGTTGTCAAAGCCTTAAAGGAAATGCAGGAGGAGAATTAGTTGCTCAGAGGATGAGCAACCATTCAGTAGGGGGGTGATGATGAGATCCATCATTAGACATATTTGGAGGAATTAATAGTCACCTTTTTGCCTTCTTAGATCTCTTGTTCTTGAATTTTTATTAATATTTGGTTTTATGATGCTAGGATAGGTGGTGCTTAAGGCTAATATACTCTAAGTTCCTAATATGAGGTTCAGTGCAGAAAATCATGATTTATTAAGCATTTTTATAAGGATTTTATCATAAAGACTTGGAGGAGACAACAAGGAGAAATTATTGGAGGATTGTCCACCCTCTTTAACTCTCAAAGGCAACCAAAGGATCCCAAAGATTCTCTCCAACAATTTGAATTCCAAAAGCAGCCAAGCACTCAATCTTTGTTTACTTGGAGTCAGGTGGACTCAATCACTAATTTCTAGGGAGTTGTTGGTAGCTTCCCTGTAGAGTAAATAGAGCAGAGCTAGAGCTAGGAAGAGTTAGTAAATTCCAGTCAATTCCAGTTGAAACTTTGTTGCAAGCTATTGATATTTTTATTATTTTACTCAGTGATCAAACTTTTAAATATGTATGAGGTTATTCTTTTATGAAATGAGTAGACTAATTTCATTTGACTAATTTAAGTTTTAGAGAGTTGGGCTCATGGGTTAAGGCACAATCCATCTGCCTCAGCCTCTCTATTGTTACTATATTTTCCTTTCTTCCATTAAGCTTGTTTTTATTTTTGTCATTCCATTAGTTCTTCTTCTCATAGTTTAATTTCTATTTAGTTTTGCTTTTAGTATGCTGCTGTAGTTTTTTATTTTCTTGTGAGTAATATAATAGAGGAAAAAACCAAAAAATGTTGTGGATCAAGACTCCCTTCTCATCTCTGTCAATAGAACTCGAGGAGGGTAAACCTTTCCACAGACCCAAAAATTGATTTATGTTCACTACTTTTATCACACACTTCATCTAATTTTCATGCATGGATCACCAGGGTTGATTGCAGGAATTATTGTAAAACCCCATAGTAGTTCCATGGTGCTTCTCTGCTTCATTTTCCATCTCAGTATCCGCTCCCAAATACCTCTTTTACGTTCTATTCCTACCTTTTCTCTTATCACAGCTACCGCCCTTTTTTTTATTCACAAAACCCTTGAAAACCTTTGAAAGTCAACATCCACCTTTACTCCTCAAATCTCTAGCCACCTTACATTGCAACCACATTTCACATTGTTTACCCCTTTCGTTTAACACTTACCGCTTGCTTTCGTGGGTTGCGATATTGCGAAATCGAAAATCGCACATTGCAACTTTCACCTTTTTCCTTGAAGACTTGCTGCTCCCCTTTTTCGATTGTGATATTATATCACATTTCACAAACCTTACTTCTTACCAAATCAGAAATTGAAAATCGAACCTTTCACCTTTTTTCCTTTACACTTACCGCTTGTTTCTGACGATTGAAATATTGTGATCGTGCACCACTTCCAGTCCCACTGCCACGTCACCCATTGCAAATAATGTGTCGCAACATTTACCCTATTATTTTAAGACTTACCACTCTGATCCACCGATTGCGATATTGTGATCGCGCCTTATCGCTGGTCTCACCACCACATCACCCATTGCACATTGCACTTCGCACCATTTAGCTTGTTTTTCTTACACTTACTGCTTGTTTCTGCCTATTGCAATATCGCATATTGCAACTCTTGCCTCCATCGCATCTTTTCCATCACACTTTTCAATTTATTCTACTCCAAAGCCATTTCTATGGTATAATCAAGTTTTATAAGGATTAAACCCCCGTTTTCCACTCCTAAGCTTTGTTTCATGTGTTAAGCCCTCCATTAGCCTCTTTAGCCCTTTTCTTTCCTCCAAGCTTCAAGATCAACAATTTTTCAATTAGGATTAAGTCATCGATAGCTTAGTAGCATGGTGGATAGACCATAAGATAAATAGAGTGCATTTACCCATTTGACCAAGTTAAGTATGGTTTAGAATTAGTTTCCTTTCTGCCATTTATTTTCAACAAGTTAAATTAGTTTCCTTTCTGTCATTTCTTTCCTACAAATTAAATTAGTTTCATTCCTGTCATTTATTTTCAGCAATATAGTTTATTTTCTTTTCAGTCATTTCCTTTTCTGCAAATTAAAGTAGTTTCATTCCTGTCATTACTTTCCAGCAATTTAGTTTAGTTTCCTTTTTATCATTTCCTCCTAGCAATTTACTTTCTAGTCCTTATCACAATTTAAGAAATAACACCCTTTCGTAAAGCAGAAGAGAATGACATGAGAATAATGTATCTGTTGTGTATATAGTACTGTCACATCCAAGTTTTTATGAACCCCAGGTTGATAAAGTAAAGTAGGGCAGCCCCTAGGATTTGCATCACTCTTGGTGCAATACCAGGGCTCACCACCAGGTCCACTCAAGAGATTTCTACGCAGGGTGGCATGTGTGATAGGAGTTTTCTATCATGATCATCATCATGGATAGCTGATGGTCAAAGAGCATTAGATTCGAGTATTGAGGGTCAATAGCTCCGATGGATGATAATAGTAATTTCCTTTGTGCTAGACAGCATTGCAGCACTTCTAAGTCTGACATTGCTGAAGGGGTTATGGCCAAATCTTCAACAATATTGTAATTCTGAGCAGCTCTCGCATTTCGTGGATGAGTCTACAACGTGAATTTCGGTAGAAGTTTCAACAAAAGGATCTCCTTTAGGTGAATCTGGTAGAGTTATTATGGGAGAAGTAGATTTAGATGACTTCATCTTACTCTCTATAGTATTAACTATACCAATTACACCTTCTGCATAGTGAGAACCAGAAGGAGTTGCACTAATTTGAACCAGGCATGGTAAACCTAGAATTTTTTCATATCGAGTACCAAACTATGTGTATACAAGGTCTAAGTATTGTGCTTAAGCTATGACCTATTCTTCTGTGAAAACACCTCCCTTAGCTATGTCTTCAGTGATATTTGGAAGTAATGATTTAATAAACCATTCTACCAACATTTGATTCGGAATGAAAACCTTCACTAAACATTGTCTACGTCACCATTCGTGTATGTGATCTGAAATGTATGTAGACGTACTTTCTTTTAATGAAGTTAATAGTTTTGTGCCATTTTCATGACATACTAGAAACTGGAAGTGAGTTAGGAAAATTGTAGCTAAAGCATTGAAATTATTGAAAGAGCC
Source organism: Pinus albicaulis (assembly GCA_034641835.2). NCBI lineage: Eukaryota > Viridiplantae > Streptophyta > Pinopsida > Pinales > Pinaceae > Pinus > Pinus albicaulis. The sequence continues at coordinate 21,168 of JAXQQM020090254.1, forward strand.
ACGTGGTAACTCGATATACCAGTTTGCAGCTAAGCCTATCAATGTTCTCTGAAAAAATCTTAAACAAATGGAATCATTGATTAAGGAGTTAGATGCGCACCAAAGATGATAAGTCATCACATGATTTGACGGGTATTCTCTTGATTTTCCTTCAAAATTAGGTATATCATTGGGCAACTTAGTTGGCATTGTCGGCTAGAACAAAAGATAATAAATTGGATCATTCGTGAGGCGAGACAATTCTAGTAAGTCTAAAGTTGCAATGAATGGTAACTGACGGTTAGGGTCCTATTGTGCAAATTGATAACCTTGAGGAAAAATACCAATAGCCGAAGGAGGATATCCAAGATAACCTAGAATATTCTGAGCAGATGGGATTGGAATACCTATGTGGTATCCATGGTTAGTCGTAACAAACTAAGGTTGAGCTAGTATTTGATATGTATAACCAGGGTATGGTTGACCCTGGTAGAATGGATTTTTTCCTATTGGTCCATATTGATATTGACCTTGAAATGGTTGAATCTACACAAACTAACCTACAAAAGGTTGGCTTGTTTTAAATGTAGCTACACTAGGTTGTCCCACAGAGGTTTGAATAGTAGACTTAACTGCAAGTCCAGTTTCATGAAAAGTGACTTGAGGGATTGTCTGTGTAACAGTTGATGCAGTTGTTTGAAGGGTTGTAGCAACAGGGACTTGAGAAAATATGGGGATAGGTGTACTTGGTTGTTGAACATAAGTTTTCACAACAGATTGGATAGAGTACTTGGAGTACTCAGACTAGATTGTTTACTACTAGGTATAGATACGTGATGGGTAATTTGAAGTGCAGTCTGAACAGGCTGTTGGACTTGAGTATAACCAAATTGTCTAGCTCGCTAACCAGATTGATTATAAGGTACTTGTAAAGTAGGTTGAAAATATTGTTGATTCAAAAATGAATTCCACATTGTATTAATGCCTCGGTAAGGAGCTCCTATTAAAGGTTGTGATACATAAGGTTCACCATAACTAGTTTGAGGTATTGGAACATAAGTTTGATAATTTTCTGGATAATTTCTAGTAAAAGGTTGACCTCCTTCAAAGAATAGTTTCTCTTGATAAAAATGTTTCCCTTGAATAGGCTGATGTCTTTGAAGAGGTTGTTTCCTTGGAATAGGGCACTGCCCTGGAATAGGGTACTACCCTTAAAGAGGTTGTCCTTGAGGAGTATACTGCCCCTCGGGTGGTAAATTTCCACCTTGAGAACTAGTTTGAGGAATATTTTTGGACATCATATAGGCTTGTTCCATTATCAAAGATTCAGTGGTAGATTCATGAAGACTAGTTGATTATGTAATATTTTCAGAAGAGAGAGATTCTCTTAAGAAAGTACTAGAGAGCGACTGGTATCCAGTAGGAACTAATGGATCGCCATTAAAAAAAAAATTACGGTGATGAACAAAAAATGGATGACTCACTAGGCATGCTTGATGAAGCCATGTAACCACCTCTAGGTATAGATTAGAAAGGAATGTGGCATGGTGAATAATTGAGACTAGTGTTATCCAGAAAGTTGGCAATTTGTTGATACCGAGGATCTTGTTTAAAAGGACTGTAAGGGTAACTCGGTTCACTATACCTTAGAACTAAAGATTCTTGAGGTGAAGGAATTGTGATCTCTTCTTCCATGTCATTAATCTCTTCAATACTAGTTAGGTCAGGAGAAATATTCTCAGTAATGTGAAGCTTCACTCAGGGTGAAAGAAGACGACCAAGAGTTCGGGCTATGAATTACAAAGTTGACTCAGACGAAGTAGATTCAGATTCAGGTTTAGATATTTCAGTTTCAAAGAGTTTAGTATCTGAAAATTCACCGGTAACAGACTCAATTGTGATTACTTTAGAAATTTCTGGTTGTTCTTGATTTCTTTCTATTTCCCGAGGTTGATTAAGTTTGAAATCCAGATGTATTTTTTTGTGAAACCAGCTCCAAAAAGAGAAGAAAAGAGATATCAACGCCTTAGAAATAAGCCACTTTGAGGGGGCAACCTCCAATACATTACATGAATGAAAAATTCTTGGATGATTCAAATTAAAAAACCTTCTTTCTATATATAGGAGTCCATGGGTCCACAATGTAATCCTAGTGGGGCCACAATGTAATCCTAGCTGACCTAACAATAATAATCTAAGGGAACAATAATAACAATATGGGTGTTACAAGGGTACAATAATAACAGTAAGGGGGCTACACTAACAACAATAAGGGACTATACTAATAATATAGGGACCTAACATGCCCCTCTCCTACAAAAAAGTGTTGTCCTCAACGCCTGAGTAGCTCTGGGTGCTTCCGTATAAAATTCTCATCCTCCCATGTAGAATCTTTAGTGGGTAAGTTCTTCCACTTGATGAGATACTCTGAAATTGATCGATTCTGTAGCTATCGAGTTCTTGTTTCCGTGACCACCTCAGGTTCCAATATGATTTTTCCTTCCTCATCAAGTTCTGGAAATATTGTTTGAACTGGAAGATTTTCACCTATAACCTTCTTTAAGCATGAAACATGGAAAATTGGATGCACTTGTGAAGAAGCAGTAAAGCCCAATTTTGTATGCTAGTGAAAATTAAATCTTTTACAACACCCCTTCTAAGGACTCAGTATTTTAAAGTATAATTATTATCCTTCTTAGTCATTTATGGGATACTTGTTTGCATAGTTGTTACAAAATATAGTCTCCTACATCAAAACTTCTCTCGCTGCGATGTTGATCTGCCTGTTGTTTCATTCGATTTTGTGCCAAATTCAGGTTATCCTTTAAGAGTTGGAGAACTTCTTGCTGATGCTCGTTGTGATCTTCCACTGCTTGAACCTTCGAATTTTCCCTTAAATATGATGTGATGGATAGTGGATGATATCCATAAAGTGCCATAAATGGGGTCATTTTTGCTGCAGTATGGAAGGAAGTGTTATACCACCATTCAGCGAGAGGTAACCACTTGACCCATTGTGTTTGTTTATCAGATACAAAAAAACAAAGATATCCTTCCAAACATTTATTTATTATCTCAGTTTGACCATCAGATTGAGGATGATAAGATGAGCTATGAGCTAATTGAGTACCCAAACAAGAAAATAACTCTGTCCAAAAATTTCCAGTAAAAATGGGATCTCTGTCGCTCACAATAACCCTTGGGCTTCCATGTAGCTTTTGAATTCTGTCCATAAATGTAGTAGCAACTGTACTTGCTTCAAATGGATGAGATAATGCACAAAAGTGTGCATACTTGGTAAGTCTATCAACTACCACCATGATGACACTCTTTCCTTCAGACTTAGGTAAACCTGTGATAAAATCCATTGAAATCTCCTCCCAACGTTGACTTGGAATGGATAAAGGTTGTAGAAGTCCCGGGGTCTTAATTGTATCAACTTTATTCTGCTGGAAAACCAAACATTCCGCCACAAAATTTTGAATATCAGATTTAAGGCCATCCCAAAAAAATTCTTTCTTCACCCTGTGGTAAGTTTTTAAAAATCCCGAGTGTCCTCCTAAAGGAGAAGTGTGTAATTCCAAAAGAATATTTTGTTTTAGTTGGGAATTCTTACAAAGATATAAGTGATCTTTGTACCATAAGGAATCATTTTTCCAACTAAATGTATCAGATGTACTAGGATCTTGCTGCAACTTTTGAATGAGTGTCCACACGTCTTCATCCTTCTTCCATTCATCTCTTGCTTCGGTTATCCAATCTGGTTGGATAATAGAAATGGCACAAAGCAATGCTTCCACCTCTTCATTCTTTCTTGAGAGTGCACCTGCAACAACATTAAGCTTTCCTTTTTTGTAGATTATTTCAAAGTCATAACCCAACATCTTTGTGACCCATTTTTGCTGCTCTTCTGAAGATAGTCTTTGTTCCAAAAAGTGTTTAAGACTATCATGATCAGTTTTTACCTTGAAGTGTCTTCCCATTAGGTAAGTTATCCATTTCTTTAGTGCATGCATTATTGCTAACATTTCCTTCTCATAAATAGGTTTCTGTAAATACTTTCCTTTGATTGGACATCTTTCAAAAGCAATGGGTCGTCCTTCTTGCATTAAAACAACACCAATTCCATTTCCTGAGGCATCACATTCCACAATAAAGGTTTTTGTGAAGTCTGGCATAACTAAGACTAGTGCTAGGCACATTTCCTCTTTAAGATGTTCAAAGGCCTTAGTTGCTTCAGGAGTCCATGAAAATGCATCTTTCTTCAATAATTTTGTTAGAGGTAATGCTATTCTTCCATATTTCTTAACAAACTTTCGATAATACCATGTTAACATGAGAAATCCTGGCAACTTCTTTATGGTTATGGGGACTTTCCATTCCTTAATGGATTTAATTTTGTTAAGGTCTACCTTAACACCCTCGTGAGATACAATATGACCCAGATATTCCACCTCTTGTACTCCAAAGAAACATTTGGATGTTTTTGCATATAATTGTTTTTCCTGCAATAGTTTGAGCACCCTGACAACATGTTGAACATGATCCTTTCAAGACCTGCTGTAGATTAGTATATCATCAAAAAATGCTAGCAAAAATTTTCTAAGGAAGGGTTTGAGAATGGAATTCATCAACCCTTGAAATGTATAAGGTGCATTGGTAAGGCCAAAAGGCATGACCAAAAATTCATAATGACCCTCATGAGTTCGAAATGCTATTTTCAGAATATCTTCAGTCTTCATTCTAATTTGATGATACCCTGAACAAAGATCCAATTTGGTAAAATAAATTACTCCATGTAATTCATCCAATAATTCATCAATCACAGTAATGGTAAATTTATCTTTAATGGTGAGCTTATTGAGCTCCCTATAATCCAAACACATATGACATGATCCATCCTTCTTATGTACCAATACTACAGGAGCAGAGAAATAACTTTGACTAGGTTGAATTATACCAGCCTCTAACATTTCTGCAATCATACATTCAATTTCGCTCTTTTGGACATAAGGATATATATAAGGCCTAATGTTTGGAGGAACACTTCCTGGAATGAAATGAATAGCATGATCATGATCACGAATAGGTGGGAGTCCTTTTGGAGTTTCAAAAACCTTGGAATGGTTGTCCAAGACTTTTTGGAGATCTGCAGAAATAGATGATTTTGATGTTGGAACTTCTAGTGAGCATAATTGTGAAATTATGCCTCGTTGTTCCTTCTTTAGAAGCTTTGTCATGACATTAGAGCTTATTATCTTTCCCAGCTTCCCTGCAATATCCTGTAATTCGACTTGCTTTCCTTCTGAAAAAAATTTCTTGAAAATTTCTTGAAAATTAAAAGTTACCATCCCCAAAGATTGTAACCATTGTACTCCTATTACAACATTAACACCTCCCATAGGAATTGAAAGCATTGGAATATTCAATACATATTCCCCCATGGTTAGCTTGATATTATGGCATTTTCCAGAGAAATTTATAGTTCCTCCATTTGCAACCATCACTTGAAATTCTGGTGCTGGGTATAGGAAAAAATTCAATTCCTTGGCTAGCTTGCAATGAATAAAATTATGGGTACTACCTGAATCAATCAAGACTATTACCTTTTTCTTCTTGATATGTCCTTCTATCTTGAGAGTTTAAGGAGTGGTAATTCCTGCCAATGCATTACACGATATGGTCGGACTCATTTCTTCCTCTTCTTGGGTTGGTTCCTAGTGTATATCCTCTTCTTGTTCATTTTATTCTTCCTCTTCACAATCTATGTAAAATAATTTCTTCTCAGCACACTTATGACCTTTACTGTATTTGCTATCACAACTATAGCAAAGCCCTTTTTCTCTTTTTTCTTCTAATTTTTGTGGTGTCAACCTTGTAGGTTGTGGAAATATAGGAGTAGCAACACTTCCCTCTTTATAGAAGTGAGTGGTAGGCTTCCTTGTCGCCATAATTTTACATTCAATTTTTCTTGCCAACTTGAATGCCTTCTCCAATGAATTAGGTTCCAAAACTCGAACTTCATGTTGGATGTTATCCTTTAAAGTACCTATGAAGAGATCAATCCTATGTTCCTCTAGAATATCAGTTACCCTTATATTCAATTTTTGGAAATCCTCAATGTGCTCCCCCATTAAACCCTTTTGTTTGAGATTTATCAATTGGCTAAAGAAGGTGTTGCTCTTCGTATCCTAATAATGTGCTATTATTTCCTCCATAAAAATTGACCAAGTGAAAATTTTTTTACGGGACCAAAGTCATCGATACCATACAAATGTATTTTGTTCTAAATGTAAAGTTAAAATGCGTACCTTTTGTGTGTTTTGCACATTATGGAGATCCAAATATTGCTCCATCTGTAGTATCCATGTTACAGGATCCTTTCCATCAAACTTCCTCATATCCATTTTTAGAATATGGTGGTTCTTCCTACTAACATTAGATTTTATGAAATCATGATTAACATTTATTTTGTTCTCATCATGAGTTTCCTCTACTATCTTTTCACCATTACGAAAAATTTCTTGTATCAACTTTGTCAAACCTTCCATGTCTGCTTTTAGATCATTCTTGATGTTTTCCATTTTCTCATCAATATTAGATTCCATGTCATCCATCATAGATTCCATGCCAGCTTCCACGCCATCTATCTTAGATTCCATTCCATTCTTCAAACCATCCATCTTAGATTCCACACCTTTCTTCAAACCATCCATCTTGGTTTCCATGCCTTTCTTCAAAACTTCCATGTCATTTTTTGTTGCTCTTTATGAAAGAAAAACTTGTTGCACTTGCTCTTGTAATTTTGATATGTCATGTTGTCATTCTTCGTCTTCATGAGTCATAGTAGAGCTTTCTAAAGGCTTAATGGGTGTCGAATTAATTTTAGGGGCCATTTTAGAATCCAATACTGATATCTATTCTACAATATGCCCTTGGAATCAATTCAACTTGATTCTTCAAACAAGACTTATGCAATTCAGAAAAAAAAAAAAAAAAAAAAAATACACACCTTTTACTTGATTTTGAGGAGCTTGATATTGAAATTGAATTATCTCAATAATTGTGGATCCTCAATATCTGAAATTCAACTCTGCAGTAGCCCTCTGAAGCTTCTTTCAAATTTTATGGGTATGATCTAATTTGGATTCTTCAAGGAAAAGTTATGTCCAATCTCCCACAATGACCCAATTTTGGACTGGTTTAGTAGAGCGAACTTCTATGACTTTCCACGTGTCACTGTTTCCTCCTTTGGCTCTGAAATTGATAGACCTAAAACTACCATCTGTGTACTTATAGCCACTTTTTACAACATTCCAATCTGATGCTTAGAGAGAGAGATATGAAGATTTTCCCACAATCAGTGCTTTGAGATGAAATTTAGAAGCCTCAAAAAGCCCTAAATTCCACAAATCATATCTCCGAAAATATTGTGAACCAATATTTGAAATTTTGTGACAATGTTCCTCAGGATTGTAGCTTCACACTCCAAAAATTTCAGCTTCTAAACCTTCGTAGAAAAAACTTTATTATGAAAATACCACAATGACCTATTTAGGTTAAATTCAGGAGCCTGCAAAATGACCTAACTTTCACAGATCATATCTCCGAAAATATTGTGAAACAAGCTCTAAAATTTTGTGACGATGTTCCTCAGGATTTTAGCTTCGCACTCTAAAAATTTCATATTCTTAACCTTTGTAGAAAAAAATTTATAGCGAAAATTCCATGATGACCTGAAACCCTAGAATCTCAAAGCTCTGATACCAAATGTTGAGAAACCAGCTCCAAAAAGAGAAGAAAAGAGATATCAATGCCTTAGAAATAAACCACTTCGAGGGGGAAACCTCCAATACATTACATGAATGAAAAATTCTTGGATGATTCAAATTAAAAAACCTCCTTTCTATATATAGGAGTCCATGGGGCCAAAATGTAATCCTAGTGGGGCCACAATGTAATCCTAGTTGACCTAACAATAATAATTTAAGGGAAAAATAATAACAATATGGGTGTTACAAGGGTACAATAATAACAGTAAGGGGGTTACACTAACAACAATAAGGGACTATACTAGTAATATAGGGACCTAACATATTTTTACAGATGTTTCTCCTTGTTCAGTAGACTCGGTCCCTGATTGTTGACCTCTTTTAGATTTAATATTTTCCAATTGAATCGATGTATATTCAAGGAGTTTCCCCCGCATCCTATAGGAGTGTCTCTGTAATTCATCCACGGTTAATTTTTAACACACGAAATCAAAAAATATTTCAACAAAACACACCTAAGGTCGCTAAGAAATCAAGCAATTTGAACATATGCCTACAAAATATGAAAGAAAAAAGACACACAAACAATATATTTCCACACTAAAAACACTAGTTGGTGATGAAATCCAACGTCGCAGAAGTTAATATGGAAAACTTGGTGGTTGGAATAGTTACCCTGACAACCTACTTAATAAAATAGTCTGGTGCAAGTCACTCCACTATGCCATCTCGAAGTGAAGAGTACCCTCCAGAAAGTCCAAGTGAGTCTAGCAAACATCTGTTCCAGGTATAGTGGGACATTCCCTCCAACGTCACCTTGGGAAAAATCCTAAATATTATGGCCACTAAGGTCACTAACTGAGATAAATGAACCTAGGGGAACAGTCTATGATCTAGTATACATGCAAGGGCAAAGTATCAAGCTCAACCCCCTTGAAAGCTCCTTAACAAGGTAAATCTTAGGTTTTCTAACAAGTGACCCTAGGCTCCTCGATAATCGTTAATCCTAGGTTTATCATTTTCATTATGTGCACATCTTCTATCTTCACCAATGAGATAGGTACGATTACCTCACTCGGTCCAACATGACCTCGTGCTTGACTCTTCTAAGAAGAGCTTCCCAGAGTATAGATGCAACAATTGGATTTCCCTATCGCAATATTCTACTTTTTTGTTTTGATTGCTTTGCAACATTTATTACAACCTAGTCCAAAACACTAGCCTAAGCTATATTGGTGGAATGAACCCCGGAAAATGTAAAAATGTGAAGATTTATTTTATTAGGCGATGTATTGATTTGGATGTTATTTAACACAAAGGAAATGGAGTTGAAACTTTGATGATGTTGTGACCCGATGCCAAATAATCTAAATGTATCAATATGACAAATGCAATTCTTTCTTTTCAATGAATTCTATTCAGGAGAAAGTTGAGAGATTTTCTGAATTTAAAACACAAACTTCCTCATTCTTAAACAAAATACCTTCTGAAAAGAAAACAATTTCATTAATAACTAAATTTATTTTTTCGAATAAAATTCCATGGACAATCAAGTCAAAAACTACAATTTCAATAAACAAACAATTCCAAAAAGAAATCAATTCCTAAAAAACTCTAAAAAGTATAAACTTAAAAATCAAATCAAACTTCTAATTATGAACACTAACTAGGATACATATGAATGTTTTGTACATGATTTCTCTTAGGTGTAATCAGACTAAGAATTTTTCTACTTATCTAAGCTGAAATGAAATCACGAAAGAGTGCTTTTTGACAAATCAGGCTTCAGTGATCTAGAAGGTTTTTCATTTTGCAAATGAATAAGAAACAAATATTCATAAAAGTAAGTTTGGCTATAATCATGATAGCTCAAGCAGACAAAATCTTAAAACCAATGATCTAAGGCAAACAAAGGTATCTTCCATATAGAGCGATAGTAAACCAAGGCAAACCCTAACTTGTAAAATGAAAATAGGAAGATTAATCACACAAGACTCAAAATTGTTGAAAAGGAGTTCTCACACATGATCTGACAACTAGAGTAGATCAGGACAAACTTCAAGAATTTTTTTTATCTGGCTTTGAAAGAGAGAAATTCAAAATTTTCAAAATTTTCCCAGGGGTACACAGCCTATCAGTTGACAACAGTGCACATGCGCACTAGATTGAACTGACAAGTCCCACAGGTTGGCACTCTATTTTCCACATAAAACTGCACAAGCAGAGAAAAAGTTGGAAAAAATAAAAATACAATTTTTCTTTTTTCAAAGATTCTAAAAATTCATCTACCCAACCACACTTAGAGAAGTCAAAATTAGAAAAATAAAATTTCAAACTGAACACAAACAAATAAAAATAAGCTCTATTCCCTATTATGGTCGCCAATTTGTTACCAGGATTAATCCCTCTTGCGGACAAGAGCGATCTCCCTAGTATTCTAACGAGTAACTAGAAACAAAGGTCCATTTGAATATCTATTTCTCTAGATTATTTTTATTTTAAGATCATTATAAAAGTAAAATAGATAGGATATGCTCCTACCTTTAAATCCAAACGTTTGATATAGTCCTTTTTCCGTCGCTCCAAAGTAGTTCTCCAATGATGAGTAGAGCCTACAATCATAGATAAGACAAACGATCAAATCATCTGCAATATATAATAATATAAAATACTAATCCAACTTAGTGATCCAGGAATATAAGTATTGACATCATTCCAATGAATTTAGAAACAAGAAAATGAGAAAAAGACATCCATATGTATTATCATAAATTAGAAAGATAAATCTTACAACCGGATGCCTTGATGTTGTAGAGATTCCTCCCGGGGTCTGAGAAGTCATTCTCCTTCAGTTTGATAAGCCTTCCTCTCTAGAATTACTAGCATGAAGTCATGGGCACAAAGGTGTGGCCTTCAATGTGTTAACAACAACTCACTAGTATAGAAAGTATGCACTATATGAACTCTCTCCAGCTTAGAAACTATACAAATCATTCTCTATCCACATTAGTGTCTCAGGTATCTACACTTGAACCTGAAAATTGAGCTCAATATATAGGGAGATTGAAGTAGTTTTAGATCGATTAAGAGAGGGATGGATTCCTCCCATGAAGGGATTTGATTTCCTTGGACCAAGCGATAAGCCCCATGAGTTTAGGGATAAAGCTCGAACTAGAGTGATTCTAGAGGCTTCTGGTTAGGATAATATTTGACCAACTAGGCTTCTAGAAGTTACTTTTTATTTTAACTTTTTTTTCATAGGGGAGCGCAGGTTTTAGTGGTGAACAGAGCGACGATCACCGAAGCTAATGGAAGGATCATTAGTGCATGTGCAGGGAAAGGCTAGAAAAAATGTGCACACAATATTTTGAAGGTTTTACAGATATTTTCTGCAATTTCTAAGACTTGATTTAGGAACGTGAATGTTTTTTTACCTCTAAGGGAACATGAGACTCATATGAATAGTCAAATGTCGTGGTGACAAAATGATGTGTAACACCTTCTGGATGGCCTTTAAGTGATCATACTAGCCCAATGTAGTGAAGGCTACTCCTGTGTCCCTCTAGAAGACATTGTGTTGTCTCAGCATCACCCAGATCGAACTATGTCAGCCCCTGCGTATCCATTGCTAGGATTGCGTCCTCCTACTACTGAGTTTCCCTCTCTCGATCTACTACTACCTTGTAGAAAATATATCTTCAGCTGATTTGCTAGAGATTCAACATGACCTGCAATTGATCTAATGCCATGTGAAAATTTCTGAATACAGAAATCCTACTGCAGTATCTTGATTTACTTCTCCTACTAGTGATTTAATTATACAAGTTATTTTTAGGAAATATTCAGAAAATACCAAAGTAAACACAACTAACAGCCTACACACATATATATCATTTATCGAATATTACGCTCATTCGACAAAGTGACACAAAGATTTTTCAGACAACTTTCCCCGGAAAAACCGAATGCGCGAAAACCAATGCAACAGATATGAGGGTTTGTTATTATTAAGTTGCATTTGAGTACAACAAATATTGGCACCTTACTGGTTAACCTGACAAAGAAAATAAGATCTGCAGCAATACCTATTGTTTTGGAGACTGAAGACTGGACTGACTCACACCCTCAAACAGAATTTACATAACTCAGCCTTACTCAGCCTCTATAAACCCTAACGCTGCCCTGAGGCTACCTACGTCAGCCCTGCTAGCCTTTGTGTGCCCCTGCGCTTCTCAGAAGGGGACTCTGTAACCCCATAAAAGGTGACACAGTCCTTATGCTACCCTGGATGGCCTCTGCATAACCCTGATGTCATCCTGAAGCTCCAACGCTACCCCTCCTCGGCTTACATAGCACCTGTGTAGTGGCTGAAACCCTATGCACTGTGCAGCTGCTACATAACCTCAACTTCCTCTGCGCTGCTCCTGATTGTTGTTCCTCTGCCTCTTACTAATTCTTGGCACCAGGATCAGATCATCCCCTTAGCCAATACTACCCGTCACCGCAGTTGAAACTCTTCTGGAAATTCTTAGCAAACCTACCATAGAATGCCACCTTAGCATCTCAGTTCTGCCTCTGTATGTGTGTCTCCAACTGACCCCCAAGCCTTTATCTTATACATTATTTTTGAGAAATCAATGGTTGTGATCTATTCTCTTATCGACGGCTAAGATTAAAAGACTGTTTGATTCGTGTCTCTTAGAACATTTCATCACATGTGTTTAATTGATTCACTTTAATTTTTCTAATTCCCTATGTTAGACTTAGCGTCCTCATTAAAAAAATTAATTATTTTAATATCTCGCACATTAGATGAAATTTCTCCAAATGCTTTCTAGGTTTTGGAGGTCTTGTGTGTCTTAGCCCTCCACAAAATTTTAGGGCTAGAGCACACCCAATGCTGCCCCAAGACTCAAAATCTCAACACCGTAGTGGTTGGAGTGCTTTAGTGGCAGATTTGTGGCCCATGGTGGCTAGAGTGCCATAGCGGAAGATTTGAGGCCCTTGGTGGCTGAGTTGTGCCTTGGTAGCAGAGTTGAGCCTCCATGGTTGTGTTGAGCTTTTGTGGCTTAATTGAGTCCCTTGGTGGTAGGGTTGAGTCTTCATGATTGTATTGAGCCTTTGTGGCTAAATTGAGTGCCTTGGTGGTAGTGTTGAGCCTTGGTGGCTGAGAGCCCTTGTTGGCATGGTTGAGGGTAATCCGATAAAACCCAGATCATGGCTATGGGTAATTCGATAAAAACCACGATGATGATGTTGGAGGGGGATTCAGAGGTATAGGTACATGTATGTAGTTATAATGGTTGATAGAACCATGTATGCGAAGGACATCCTACAATAATGGAGGTTGCAGCAGTTGGCACCCATGCATTCTGGTGGATGGTTGCCGTCGACATATGTTTTTGTCATTATTTGAGCACAACTAGACTTTGTAGATTGATATCAAGACAAGTAGTCATTAAAGGGTTGCATTGGAAAATGCAATTCCTACTTGTCTCAATTGTGATTCTTTCTAACTAGAGGAGTCTATTCCTACTATGTTTCCTAGATTAGTGTGTGGTTGGGACATTATCTCAACCAAGTGATTGTGTGTCCCAGATAATTTCCCTATCTTGGAACAACACTTCATGTATCTATTTGTAATAGTATTTGATTAACGATGATATAGATTTCCTTATGGAAATTTGGTAGCAAATTCAGGTAATCTTGTAATGAACACAATCTCTTTTCATCACCTTTCAAGGATTTGGACTTTTTTACATTCCAGCTGAGATGATCGTGAAATAAAATTAAAAATTAAAATTGACTCCATGGGCCATGTGGCCATATGGGCCCTCACATGAGAACCATGTGCCTTAACACTTTGTCTCCATCACATAACATAGCATGAAGTGTGAACCATGCCCTAAACATTGCATCATGTTTATACTTAACATTGCATCATGTTTATATGGGGCAGAGATGGGTGCGTTGCGCTCAGTAATTGTGTCAAATTGGGCCGGTGGAAGCCACAACCTAGTGAGTTAAGCCCATACCACTGTGGATAGAACCTTCTAGGCATCTCGAACCCATGACCTGCGATGCTTGTATTGTGCTAAAAATTTCAGGGATTTTGAATAAAGCAAATCGTTCATATAACCAAAGGCCATAGCTTCGATGAAGTAAATTTTACAGTAGCATACCAAGAAAATGTAGGGATTTTGAATAATTTAGATGGTTCATACAACCAAAGGCCATAATTGCGTTGAAGTAAATATTACAGTAGCATGCCCAGTTCCAAGCCCAAGTGCATATCAAGGCCCAAGTAGGAGTCCAATAAAGGGGATTTTAGTTGAATTGATACTACTACACACATGACTTAGAGGTGTATCCCTTTTGCCTCATGGACTGGGCTCTAGAGTTGAATCACATGTGACTTGGAGGTGTATCCCTTCTTCCTTAGAGGATAGGGATCTAGAGGCAAACTCTCCTACCTTAAGGAGCGAGCTCGAGAACGCTAGCTAGATTTCGGTAATAAGGCATTAGGGGAATTTTGAGGTCTAAAATGGGCCTCCTAAGGAAATAATAAAATAATAGCTAAACCAATAAAATAATATTTATGAATTTTCAATTCACTTTTTGCACCACAATCCATGTAACCATAGTTAAATTCAATTCAAAAGTTGTACCAAAATAAAATTAATAAAAAAATTGTACTGATGTGACTATAAATAAGAATGATATTTTCAAGAAAAAGTCATTATCATTGAACAACTAATGCATTTGTCCTTTGTACTTAAATAACTTAAAATAAAATATAAATATAAATTTATAAATTCTTAATTATATTATATACTATTAATTAAAATTTATATTATTTAAATCGTATAGTAAGATGTAATTAATATACTATATAAAAATAATATAATATAATATAATAAATGTATAGGGATATGCATTGTTTCTTTCAAGAAATATGAAATGACAATATTATGTTTTTATTCAAAAAGTGTGAAATGACATTTATTATGAGTACTTTACTTTGACTTTAAAAGTACTTAGAGCACTATCATGGTTAACCATGAGTTTTTATCCACCATTGAAAATGTGACAAGTAAGTACCTTTAACTCAAGCAATGCCACCTCAACCATTAGGGATGATGTCACCCCCTAAAATGTTATTGGTTCTCATAAAGTGAATTTTGATTGTACATTTTCCTTAGGAGGCCCATTTTAGGCCTCAAAATTCCCCTAATGGGGTCTGCTCTTGATATAAAGGCTTTAGAGTCAGTGTATAAGGTGCCTTCTTGGATACCTTACTATGATTTCTTTGTAATTCTATGTGTTGGGTCTACAATTTCAGCTTGAGTACAATATTTTATGTATATTTTGTCCACCGAGAGCCCTCCAAGCATCGATTGCATTTCTTTACCAAGGGGCTTTGTGAGGAGTTTCACAATACCAAAGATAAGATAAGTTAAAGCTCTGAAAGATATAATCCTATATGAGAGATCTGTGTGGATGGTATTGGATTTGCGCTAGGCAAAACATGCCAAAGCTTTCCAAACAAAATCCATAGACCCAAATGTCAAGTTGAGAAGTTTTATAATAAATATCACAACCAAAAATGTTCATAGTAAACATTAAATGTTGAACAAATAACGTCAACGTTACTTTCGGAAAATAATGTAATTGAACCCATTCTCTTATCCTAATGCTAATGTGCGCCATGACCTTGGGAAGAAGCCAAATAAAATGGTGAACTAAAACTTTGGTTACCAATAAAACACCACGAATATAAACATTGGTTAAAAAGAATGTCAATATAACTTTTTCAAACTTTGGTATGAAACAAAGTTGTAGTCGTTAGTTTTGTGCTAGAAAAAAACTCAATCGATTACGATAGTCCTTGAGCCATGAGTGAAGGGACTAAAAAGATAATGATTTGATGGTGACAACATGTTGTGATCGATTCATTTTATTTTACCTTTTTAAGGAATTGAAAAAGGGTGATAATATGTTTAAATTGTAATTGAAATATTTTAAAATATTTATTAAAGATTTTTAATTTGAAGAAAAAATTATTTTAAATTTTGATTTATTAAGTATTGAAAAAGGTGATTTATTAAACGTTAAGGATCATTACATTTTTTAATGTATACTTTTTTTTATTATTTAATTTTAACAAATTTAGATATTAACTAATTTTATTTATTTCGATATTTTATAAATTTGGAATTAAAATAAAATTGCGTTCATTCATATTAAAAATTTAATTATAATTTTTTCAATATTATGAATACAATTAATACTTATTTTATTTTTTTGGTTATTGAATTTTCTTTGTCAATTATAAAATGAATTTAATATTTTTAAAAACTCTTATAACTAGTGGATTATATATATTTTTAATAATATTTTAAATATGTTTATTTTTTCAAAAAAAAAATAGTAAAAACATTATTTGTTGATAGAGAGGTTCTCTAGTTTAATATAAAAAAGATGTTGTAATGTCATATTTTGTTAAACATTTTAAATTAATCAAAAATAAAAAAATAAAATAATAATTGTAATTATTAATAAAACCAGTCAAATTACATAAAAATAAAATAGTAATTATAATTAATAGTTAAAATATTTTAGATTTATTTTAAGATTGATTTACTACTATATAGTGAAGAATCAAATCTTTTGAAAAACAAACATATATTAAATTGAATAAAAAAAACATATATTAAATTGATTGAAAGAAATTTGATAACTCAAACTCAAATAAATCTAAAATGGTTAAATTACCAATAGAAGTTTGAAATGGCGACATCTACACTACTTACGGTTGGAAAAGAAGTCTGCACATTGCAATGATTCAAGATAAGGGGGAAGGAGAGGGCAGAAGTCAATCCCGGCCCTTCCTGTGACAGCATAATGGATCATGTGCTCTTCCTGCTTTCCACAACGGAGGATATATCGCGGATT
>JAXQQM020083776.1:0-199028 GCA_034641835.2 Pinus albicaulis
GTGAAAAGCTAGGCAAGCTAGGAGCAAAGAGCACTCACTAAAATAAAAATCCCTGAGATACAGTCAAGCAAACAGCCTCCAAGTATTTCCGCTCCGGGTGATGAGGACCGGACACCAAAATATAGGAAAGCGAAATATAGGACCTCCCAAAAGCAGTCTGGGATGATTAGGGCCCAGAACAACTAGCGAAGGTATCAGAAACAGTTACGCCAACCTCCTAACGACAGCCTTTGCCGGCTCAAGCACCCAAGATTCGCAAGGGCACCCCCCAGAAGTACTGCTGAAAGTGATGCGACGTCTGCCTCAGGTACCACGGGTATTCCCCCTCGCAGTCACCTATGTGGAACCTAGGAGTGGAAACTATGGGCACCAATCCGTATCAGAAGCCGGGCGGAACGGTCTTGAGGTCAGATTCAGCCAATCGGAGAGGGGGTATCCCTCTTCTCAGCCTTCACTTCCCCTCGCGCTTGACTCTCGGATGAGAGCTTTCCCAGTCCACCTCACGGAGTTGGATTTCACTCAATTAATCAAATTCTATGTTTGTTTGAGCGGCCTTGGAGAGTTAACTCTCCACTCACCTATTCCAAGGCCCTACAACCTAGCTAGTTGGTGATTGACACTTAGAAAAACTTGCTAGTTGATTTTAGATTAAATCGCTTATTTTAATGGCTGTTATGTTAAGTCACAAGGATATGGAGATGAAACGTATGGTGTTTTTGACGCAAAAGAAATTAATAAAAACTTAACTACATGCAAATGCAGTTCTTTGTCTTTCGACGAAGAGCAATCTCTATACAGGTTCTACGAGACTAAAAATTGTATTTTTTCTTTTCAAAAAGCAAACTCACACTCACAAAAACTAATAAATTGACTAAATGATTAAATGCACCTAATGCAAATCACTACAAGCATGTAAATCCTAAGATGCAAATCTCTTAAAGCAGAGTGAAATTCCCAAAAAGTCCTTAAGTTTTAACTCTTCTTTTGTTGTCCAGAAAGCTAATTCTCGAAATTGCAGTGCCATCTGGGTGATGCAGATACATTGCAGTGCCTTCCAGAGTGATGCAGGATCAACCTGCGTGTAGCCAATCTGCTCACGCAAAGCCCAGCTAGAGGGATGCAACCTTCTTCTTTTTTTTCTTTTTTTTTTTTAAATTTTAATTTTAATTTTAATTATTTATTTATTTATTTATTTTTTCTGTTGCTATGAAGTATTGTCGAGATCCTGAAGCGGGGCTTCAGATCTTCAGTGGTTGCTGGTGTGGTGGAGATTTTGACGATGTAGAATCGTGCCTAGCTGAGTTGACAAAGAGCGAGAGGAGGACAATTACGCAACAGATCTAAGCCAAAAAGATATAAGATTCGATCAGGAGGGTGATCGTAGAGAATTGTTCAGTTTTTTTTTTGGAAGAAGATTTCCAAGAGGGAAATCAGTTGTCAGAGGGAGCAACTACTATAGAGGTTTTCTAATCGCCAAGAAACTCAAATCCAGCATTTCTGTTGAGTTTTGCAACAGAAAGAGGGAGAAGAGTATATGTTTTGCAGATTTGAGCTAGATGGCCTCTCATGGACTGAGAAATCAGGATAGGTTGGACGGTGTGTCCAACTTCGTCATCTGGAGGGCCAGGATCCTGATAGTCCTAGATGAGTACAACATCAAGGACCATGCAAAGAATGTCCTAATTGTGCCTACCGATCCAGATCCTTTGAATAAACTCAAGGAAAATCAAGCGTGGGCTAAGCGTTTGATCATGGATGGAGTCAAAGATCACGTCGTGCCACATATGGCCGAGAATAACACGACAAATGATATGTGGACTGCTTTGGAGACGATTTATCAGGGAAGCTCTATTGAAAGGAAAATTATTCTATAGAATCAGATGTGGTTGTTCCAGATGCAGAAGGGTGAAGAGATAGATCCCTTTCTCTTCATACTACAGACTATTCGGGATCAACTGATTACCATGGGTGCGACTCCGGAAGAAGGGCTCTTGGGGAGGACTACCCTGAATGCAGTCACCGAGGAATGGGAAACGTTTGTCCAAAGCATCTTGGGCAGGGCAGCGTTACCATCTTGGGCAGACGTGGGAATCATCCGTCAGGAGGAAATCGAGAGCATTAAGGGAATTTTGAGGTCTATAATGGGCCTCCTAAGGAAATAATAAAATAATAGCTAAACCAATAAAATAATATTTATGAATTTACAATTCACTTTTTGCACCACAATCCATGTAACCATGGTTAAATTCAATTGAAAAGTTGTACCAAAATAAAATTAATAAAAAACTATATTGATGTGACCATAAATAAAAATGAGTTTTTTCAAGAAAAAAGCATTATCATTAAACAAATAATACATTTGCCCTTTGTATTTAAATAACTTAAAATAAATATAAATATAAATTCATAAATTCTTAATTTTATAACGTACTATTAATTAAAATTTATATTATTTAAATTATACAATTAAATTGTATAATAACACGTAATTAATATACTATATAAAAATAAAATAAAATAATATAAAAAATATAAAAAATTATTTTATGTATTAATTTTATATAAAAATCAAATAATATAATATAAGAAATGTAATAAATTATTTTATATATTAATTTTATATTACATATTGAATTGATTTGAGTTATAATATAAGAAGAAATAATATAAAATATAAAAAAGAATATGATATATATTATATTACATTTATATTACGTTTCGTAATATTATATATAATAATATATAATATTAATATAATTATAATTAAAAGAATTGAATTACATTTATATTATGTTTCATAATATTATATATAATATTATTAATATTAATATAATCATAATGACCCCGGATGCGGGTGCAGAGGCGAGAGTTTAAGATGATGGGATGGGGGTGGAGTAAGTTTGAGCGCCACCTGCCACCCCGCGAGCTGAAGGACGATGGTTATTTAATTTTGGCTGTGTGTAGTGTTATGGCATTTATGCCTGGCACTGGTAACAATCCTCTGTCCGACTTTTGAAACGATTCGCAGCATTGTAAGATGATCCGACCCTCTGGTAAATTAATTTCAGGTCCTCGACTCTGGATTCTTCGGTACTCTGGAGATATTATGGATAATTTCATTGATATGGCGGATGTTCCCATGCCAATCGCTCAGAACTGTTCTCCGGACGCAGGTATTTCTTTCAAGCGAACGTCAACTGGTTTGAGAAGCAGTTTGAACTGCTGTCTTGACCTCAGCAACAACTTTCACCTCTCTCTCGCAGGAAATTGCATGCACGCGTCCTTCTTATTGCTTCCTAACAAGTTGGTCTCCGCCCCTGAGCAGATTTTTTCTCCTCTTCCTAATATCCCCATAGAGTCTGCTATCATGCCACGCCTCCGGCATCGAATGCGATGACGCAGAGGCTCCTCACGTGGCCGGTTGCATCGTCCTTCGCTCACTCCTAGCACCACCTCGTCTTCTTCTTCTTATGATGGTAGTCATTCAGTGCTCCTCGTGGACGTAGGCTTCGCTCTGGGCGTTGTCTTGGCCCCCCCGTTCCCTCTCCTCCGCCTGCTCAGACTCACACGGCGTGTTTCTCCTTCCTCAGTTCTCTTAATCGTCCTCTTATCACTGCCTCCATCACGATTGCCTTTCTAGAAGAACCTCAAAATGTGGATCCCATTTCTGGTCTTGTCTCGTCCTCTGACTTGCAGGCAGGGTCGATGCACAATGTTAATTTGAATTTGCAGGGATTGGGAAGCTCTGCCCAGCAAGGGCAGACGAAGCAAATCTCTATGCCTGAAGGTCAAGCGAGTGGGATGCAGATAGCCGACGATCAAGCGAGCGTGATGCCGAATGCTGGTGGTAAATCGAGCGAGGGGTAGACTGATGGTGGTCTCATGTGCCAGAAGCGGAACACTGCTGATCTCGTTAGCGGAGGGGTGGTTCCTCCTTCGACCAGGAAAGTTATCCATTCAGTTGAGGACCTGTATGATGTAGATGGAAACCCTGATGAATTCTGGTGCAGGGTCGTCCAAGAAGATCCCGATGAGTAGTTCCACCCTCTCCTACTGCTTTTTGTGCTCTGGCTCGGCCCTCTCTTCTGGGTATGTTCTTGTCTATCTCAATGTTTTTGTTATCAGCTTGTTATATTGTTATCTCGCCTACCTTACAGCTTGTTATCAGCTATGGGATCCAAAAACTGATGTTTATATTTCCCTTGCGAGGGATTTTTTTGTGAATTCTGTTTTGGCACTGGTTTCCCTACTTCAGGGCAGTGCTCCTTAGGAGTTTATGTTCAAATGCCACTGCATAGGGCAATGTTTAGGCTCTGGCTTGCTGTAAATATTTTTTTTCTGTTAATAGAATAGTTTTACTTAGAAAAAAAAAAAAAAAAAAAAAAAAATATATATATATATATATATATATATATATATATATATATATATAATCATAATGAAATGAATTGAATTGTATTTAAAAAAAGCATCGAAATAAATTTAATTTATATTTATGGGTAGGGATTTATTTATATATTTATAGATATTAACTTATAATTAATTTGAAATTGTAATATTAAATAAAATGAATTGAATATATAATTTAAAAATAAATATATGAAAATATACAAACATAATATTTATTGAAAAGTGTGTAAAAACATGAAGATTGTATAGGGATATGCATTGTTTCTCTTAAAAAATATGAAATGACAATAATAATATTTTATTCAAAAAGTGTGAAATGCCATTTATTATGAGTATTTTACTTTGTGACTTTAAAAGTACTTAGAATACTATCATGATTAACCATGAATTTTTATCCACCATTGAGAATGTGACAAGTAAGTACATTTAACTCAAACAATGCCACCTCAACCATGGGGGATGATGTCATCCTATAAAATGTTATTGGTTTTCATAAAGTGAATTTTGATTGTACATCTTCCTTAGGAGGCCCATTTTTTACCTCAAAATTATCCTAATTATTTACCAAGAGGCAAAGCAACTTCAATGGAACAGTCAAAGTGAATAAATAAGAGGAAGATGATGTAGCCCTTGCATCAAATGAATGAAAGCATCAAGGGAAGAAGAAGAGGGACCTATCCAAGGTATGGTGCTTTAATTGTGGCAAACTTGGACACTTCACCATCACTTGTCCTAAGAAGAAGGATAAATAATCTTTTGAATCCAAGGCAGCAGCAGCAAAGGATGATGGGAGTGATGATGACGTAGCCATGAGTGCTCATGAGCCACGGAAGTCTCTACAGAGCACATGGAAGGATCCTTGAGGTGCCCAACTCTTGGATCACATACGAGTTACGGGAGACTTAATATGGTAGTGGGACAAGAAGAGAGATGGTTGTGGAAAATCATAGTGAAGCAGAGGGTAGTGCTGAGATTTTGTAGAGGGAGTAGCGTAGTTTAGAGGCAATGACAATGTAGAGGCAGCAGCACAGAGGCTGATGGGACTTCAGCAACGCAAAGAGGCAGTGCCTATGTAGTGTAGAGTTGTAGCAACGCAGCAGCTTCAGGAGGACAACGCAGAGCAGCAACTAAGGAAACTACAGTGATGAGATGCAGCCCGAATTTTCTTTCAATGATTGGGCAGGGGTCCTTCAGTTTCATACTTCTCAGCAACTGAGTTGCAGTGCAACATTTAGTAGTGGCAGTGCTATGGGCAGCATGATGCAACAATTTGAGAGGGAGTTGTAGTACAGATGTGGCAGTGTTAGTGGAAGTTACATCATACATGGGTAGCATTATAGCATCAGCAACGTAGAGACCGATGCTGAGATCTTGCGATACATGGTGTGGATGTATTGCTAGAGCACACTTCATGCTATGAGGGAGTGTTGATATTTTGAGGTAGCATCGGGTGTGCTCTAGCCCTGAAACTTTGTGGAGGGGCTAAGACACACAAGACCTCCAAAACCCAGAAAGTGTTTGAAGAAATTTCATCTGGTGTGTGAGATACTAAAATAATTAATTTTTTTAATGAGGACCCTAAGTCTAACTCAGGGAATTAGAAAAATTAAAGTGAATTAATTAAACACATTTGATGAAATTTTCTAAGTGACGCGGATCAAACAATATTTTAATCTAAGTCGTTGATAAGAGATTAAATCACGGTTGTTGATGTGTCAATGAGAAAAGTATAAAGGAAATTCTTAGGGTTAGTTGGAGACACACACACAGAGCCTAAGAGATCAAATTATTCTAATGGAGCAGTACTCGAATGAAGATCATATTTGAGTGACTTAGAGTTGCAATGAGGGGAAGATGCAGTGATTGGTCAGGAGGGCCAAGAGTACAATGCAGAGCAAGGGCAACAGAGACGCAATGGAGGCAGCGCAGCCATTAGAGAGAGTTATGCAGTCCCTCAGGAGGGTGACGTAGGCCCACGCAGAGGCAGCTCAAAATCTCTAAGAGAAGAGTCTGAAATTCATCGGAAGAAGGGTTTCTGAGCCAGGAGGGTTGAAACTGAGATCTGGGAGAGGTTGATTCACGCAAAGCTAGGGTTACAGTTCTTCAGTCAGGCTACACAGGCTTACGCAATTGATGTGTAGGGCCAGCTAGGGTTTCACCAGTTGCTCATCCGGATCAACTGTGACTTGCGAGAGTAAGGTATATCTCACATTTTCTCTAATTGCCGAGGTTTTATCTGTTGGGTTTGCCGAGTTTATGGCACCCTAGATCTACTTAGAAACTGCTGCTTAATAATAATAAACCCTTATATATGCTGCATAGGTTTTCCTGCATTGGTTTTTTCCGGGGACATTTGTCCGAAAAATCTGTGTATCACTTTGTCATGTGAGCGTGTTATTCAATAAATGATCTATATTTGTAGGTTGTTTATTGTATTTACTTTGATATTAATTCTGAATATTTAGAATAATAACTTGTATGTTTAATCAAGTAGGAGAAGTAAATCGAGATTTAATAGTAGGATTTATTGGTTAAGAAATTTTCACAAGTACCATCCTTCTTCTTCACAAACAATATTGGTGTGCCCCATGGCGATACACTTGGCCTAATGTATCCCTTGTCAATCATTTCCTTCAACTGCAACTTCAACTCTACTAAATTTGGAGTGATCATCTTGATCCAGATTTATGCAGGAACGCAATAAAATACATAAATAGACATAAACACTGAGATGCAGCAGAAATAATACTTCATTTCATTAATATCAAATAACAGAAATGTGCTTAGAGACATACTGGAAATAAAATAGCTAGGGCGTTGGTAGATTTTCTCAAGAGATGTGGCGACTATAGGCCTCTAAATTGTGTTACAATGAGGCTTGAGGGCCTATTTATTATTGACAAACAATGAAAAACCCTAAACATCCAAAAACCTAACACTAGCAGATGAAGCACCAAAACTATGGGCCCTGTTTGGGTAAATTGGTGTTTCAACTTCCCGGGGACGTAAATTTGGCATACGATCTTCGTTTGATGCGCACTATACCTCGTTAGAAATATATATTCGAGGAATCCATTTTTTGATGTGAGAAAAATTAGTCCATGGATCCATTTTGCTCCCAGTTTTCCAAAAAAACATCGTTTAGGGCTTCAAAACGGCTCCGGAAGTTCAGGACTCAAAAAACTGCTAAAAATAGTAAGTTGTGTCGAAACTACAAAACTGAAAGAACCGATGGTGGGGGTCCAAATGGAATAGGTGGGTGGCCACTAATATCCACCTAGATCATTCCTCCCTCCTTAGGAAGCAATGGTCCCCATTGCATTAAGTTCCTCCATAAGAGGCAAATTCTGTTGAATTTGGTATTGGATTTGTCCATGATGTCGTGGACCTGCTAACGGATGTGCTGGATGCATTCAATAAATTTGGTTTCCTCAAACAATACATGTGTGGATTTTGTCTGTGTAATCGCATGAGGTATGTAAACATCAGGCGGTGGTGCACCCGGGGTCATATCAATGGAGTGCTTGTCCTAATAGTGTAGAGGAACCTCTGTGGTTGAGGAGAAAATGTCCTCGTATTCCTCCATGACTTTGTCCATCTGCTGTAGCCATGCAAGGGAGCCATGTTTCGAGGGTATGGCCACAATATTCTTCTTTCCCTGTGAGCGAATTGTAAGGAAATTAAATTTCCTGGTTTGGGAAACAATCTTACATCATTGTTTCACAATAGTCAAGGAGATGGAAGGAGGCAGTACTACCTCCAGTATCTTGTACAATTTATTTCCCAAAGTAATAACAACAGAATGAGGCCTAAAATAATACACAGCATGTCGCCTCCACAAGTATGGTTGGACCAATAATACATCAGCTACATCTAGAGGAGTAACATCACACAATACCTCATCCATGAATGGATTGATGTTGTACGGAAGGCGACACTTTTAGCGGACATGGAGATATCTCCCTGGGTGAAGCCACCCAATGGTATACGACTGTGGGTGTGCTATGGTCGGTAGGCCGAGCCGCTTCACGACCTCTGCTCAAATGAGGTTCTTTTGGCTTCCACTATCGACAAGAAATTGCATTGGAGAACCCTTCACCCACATCTGTGAATGGAAGAGGCGCTCCCCCTCCTCTAGATCCTTAGGATCCTCCCTTTGGAGCTTGGTGGTGGCAACAATGGAACTGGGGTCCGCATCAATGATCTTCTTCCTTTTTTCATCTCCCTTGTCTGGTTCTGGCTCAGGATCAGAACATGCATCTGATTTGGGTGCCTTCAATTCAGCCACCAACGACTTTTTGTCCGACACTTGTTTGTGTTATGAGTGGGGTTTGTAAGAAATTCACACCACTTCCTTGTGTCCTTCTTTGGATTTTTGGTGGTGTTCTGAGTCACCCCACTTTGGCTCTACCCCCTGTTTTGTTGTTAGGGAGCGCCTTTCCCTGTCTTCGAATTCGCGGATTCAAAGTATCGCTTCTTCTGCTTAAATTTTTGCTCGATCTTGGCGATATAGCGATATGCCATGCCAAGCAAGGTAATGTCGAAGAACTCCATTTCCTCCTAAATGTGTTTGTGCAGACAGCTGCGGTACTTGACCACCAAATGTATCTCCGAATCTTTAATACCCAACTTTGTGCACATGGTATGGAACAAATTCGTCAGTTCATGCACATCTTGATCCTTTGCTGCCACAATGTGGTCCATTAGATGTACTTGTCGTCATAGCTCCCCATGGGGTAATATTGTTCCTTGATGCCATCTCGGAACGAATTCCAAGTGGGTGCAACCAAGAACAAAGAGGGTTCCCTCTCATCCTTTTTCTCACAGTACGTTTCCCACCAGTCTTTAACATGGGGGACAACTTTGAGGAGTGCAAAAATAATATTTTCTCGATCGGAGAAATCATGGACCGATAAATACCCTTCTATAAAATTCAACCATCTATCTACAACATCTACATCTACCTCCCCTTCAAATACAATAATGTTAAAGTTTACCTGTACCTTGAAGGGAGTGGCACCTCCAGAGTGGTTGTTGGATGCAAATGCGCCATAGGTGGGCAGTCGTTGAAGGATCTGAGCAAAGTTATCCATCATCACGTTCCTTTGTTTCTCTAGGGCCTCCTCAAGCAATATTTTGATAGGATATCTTGCTCCCTTTCCTTTCATTTCTTCCGCCATGGGAGGTCGTCGGGGTTTGCAAGGCTGATCTTGCAGGGGTTCAACCAGATCGAGCCTTAACTCCTTATACCCTGACCTCGTTGGGGAACTGTAAAGAAAATAGAGAAAGAGAAGACCGCTCTAATACCATTGATCTGGCTTTATGCAGGAACACAATAAAATACAGAAATATACATAAACATAGAGATGCAATGGAAATAATACTTCATTTCATTAATATTAAATAACAAAAATATGCTTACAGACATAATAAAAATAAAATAGCTAGGGCGTTGGTAGTTTATCTCTGAGAAGAGATGTGGCAGCTGCAGGCCTCTGAACTGTGTTACAATGAGGCTCAAGGGCCTATTTATTATTGAGAAATAATGGAAAACCCTAAACATCCAAAAACCTAACCCTAGGAGATGAAGCACCAAAACTATGGGCCCCGTTTAGGTAAATTGATGTTTCAACTTCCCTGGGACATAACTTTGGCATACGATATTCGTTTGACACGCACCATACCTTGTTGTTAGAAATATCTATCCAAGGAATCCAACTTTTGAACACATGTTGCTTCTAGTTTAAAAAAAAAAATGTCGTTTAGGGCCTCAAAATAGCTCCGGAAGTTCAGGACCCGAAAACATGCTAAAAATAGTAAGTTGTGCCGAAACTGAAAAAATGAAAGAATCGATGGTGGGGGTCTAAATAGAATAGGTGGGTGGCCACCAATATCCACCTAGATCACATCTTGTACGGTTCCTTTGATTTTGGTGTTGCCCCTGGTACCAACTCAATGGAGAAGTCCACTTCTCTATGAGGTGGAAACTTTGATATCTTTGTTGGAAACACATCCTACAATTGTTGTAAGACCAGGTACATTATCAATATCTCTGCATCTCCATCCTACTTACCTTTATCACTAGAAATGTGTACTGCAAATAACACACACCCTTTTTCGTGATTGTGCTTTTCCTGAATAACTGTCACCATCCTAACTGATGTTGCTTTCTTCTTACCCTGTAAGATTCTCTGTACTCCATTGTCATCCAAGCAATCAATATATTTTTCATAACATTCCACTTTGGTCCTATGAATATATAACCAATACATACCCAAAAGGATACTATATGATCCCAATTCCAATACATTCAAATGTGTTAATGTAGGCATACCATTCAGTTCAAATGCATAAGCTTTTACCCAATGATGAACTCTCTTCTTTGTACCTGTGGCCAACTGCACTAACCAAGATTATGCATGCACTTCTTTATTCAAACCACACTTATCCATAAAGTTAGGTTTAACATAACTATAATTAGATCTAGGGTCAATCAAAATAGAAACAACTTGATCAAAAATCTTAATGTCTATCTCAATGATAGATGCATGATGATCTACCTACCTATTATCCAGTGCTACATAGATACGAGGAATGCTTTGTCCAACATCCCCAATAGTTTGTGCCTCCTATGCATTATAGATCTAAAGCCTACCACCATGATACCGCAGACAATCTCTCTTGAGATTCTCCTTACCACATATCTAACATTCCAATCGTTTGGTACCATCACCTCTATTCTTCTGCCCTCCAGGATGTGACCCATGTCCAAGTCTAGCTACGTTGAAATTCTTGTAAGGTGTAACATTTTTTTTCTCTTCTTCATCCTGAGGCTTTTTTCGTTTCAGCCGCCATTTACCTTTACCTTTATATTTCCCTTTCCATCCTTGCTGAGATTATGTCTTACGCTTTGACTGTTCATACCAATGCTTTAATTTCCCAATAAATTCCTCAAGTGACCAAGGATCATCATACTCAATCTAATCTCTAAATGCTAATGGAAATCCACTAAAAAACCTATGAACTTTAGTATTTTCGTCCTTAAGATACGGTACATACCTCAATAGCTCCATGAACTTAGCCATATACTCCTCATCTGTCATCGATCCTATATTAAGCTCATATAATTCCTTGGATTTGTTATTGTAGTATCTCTCCGATAAGTATGTATTTCTGAAGAGTCTTTTGAATTCATGCCAAATCAAATCTTATGTCATAATGTTTCTCACCCTCTTCACATCTTCCCACCAGATATCTGCTTTACTTTTCAGGCTGAAGATAACTACTCCAGCCTTCATATTATTCGTGTAATTATGCAAATCAAAGAATTTCTTCATCCCAAGTAACCAAGCTTCTACATATTCTGACTTCTTCAAATATCCATCGAAAGTAGGTGGCTTATATTTCATAAACTCATATGGAAAGTATCCCCTGCCACTCCTCCTATAAGGTTGATAACGATGACGATCATAGTGCCTGTTAGAACCAAAACTAGAATAGTACCTGTGTCCATCACCTCTCCTATCCCGAGTATCCAAGAATATTTCCACCTCTAATCGTGTCATCTCTATTTTACTTTTGCCCGCTATGAGACTCATTGTATGCCCCATCATTCCCATCCTCTTGTCCATTTTTGATCTAGAGTGGTCCATGTCTCTGCAATTCTGACAAACTCTGGAGAATTACTGTATTGACTTCTGCTTGTTTCTCCTTTGCCTACATGATTTTGTCATTATCTTCTTTGCAACTCCTTATTTCTTACTTCAAAGTCTTGAAGGTGTCTATTAAGTTAGAAGAGTGTCCAACACCATGCTACTCATATGATTCATAGGGAGAATCTTTGTAGCCTACCATATTTCTAGTCATCTTTGATCTCTTCCTCCAAGGCATACTATGTCAAATAAACCAAATCACAAACAAACCAATGTACCTCAGTATAATTTGAGGAGGAAATCTCATCTACAAGACCGACCATATTAGCAGAATACATATATAAACATAAACATAATCATAACAACATATAGATATCATCCTAA
Organism: Pinus albicaulis; assembly: GCA_034641835.2. NCBI lineage: Eukaryota > Viridiplantae > Streptophyta > Pinopsida > Pinales > Pinaceae > Pinus > Pinus albicaulis. Next base: position 12,447 of record JAXQQM020083776.1, read on the forward strand.
CCATAGTCTAGCCATCAATGCATGACCATACCAACCACATATCATGACCTTAGGCGTGGCAACTACAACCACATCAATGTATGCACAAAACATATAAGCACCGACATGCATAAAAAATTCATAACCAATCATACACTCATGATGAAACATTCCACAACAACCCCATCAAATTTCACATGGTGACACCACTGCAACCATGACCACCACCATGCATATGCAACAAGCACATGGACCATAATTATAAGGAAACATATGAAACTGACATGACTACATGACTGACACACCACCCATCTAGTCCAAGGGGTGAACCATGCTCTGATACCACTCTGTAACACCCTCCTCCCAAATTTACCCAAGTTAACCAGTCTGCTAGGGTAAACATGTGACGAGAGGCTACTAAGATCTTATTCAACTCCCCATGTACAGTTAAGGAAGTGGAACCGACACAACACAACCAATCTTCCCTTCTACACATCCTACAAAACCTCCAAGAGCTAACCCACCCTTCCAGGTGACCAACCCCCAGTGCATGCATGCGACTGAGAGCCCCAGTCGCTCCCATGAACCTGCTTGAGTGAGACTGTGGCCTCTTTTTTCCAGTTCTATGCGAGTGACTACGAGATTTAAGGCTAATTTTCAGGGATAACACTTAGCCATTGCCCAAAACTTCATGGACTTTACATAAATGAAAAATAACATAGAGATAATGATGCTAATGCAAATTCTTGAACAAAGACCTTATTGGACCCCCACTAGCCATGACAGGCATTTCGTCAAACATGTCACAAATATGCATTCTACAGGTCATAATAAAAAATCTGAGCATAGGAGTCTCATAATTATCTGAGAATCACCAAGAAGCATTGAGGCCTTATCACAATAACTACATTATCATCTATTAGGTAATAGATTCATTCATAATCAAAACATGATGAGAGCCATACATCATCACTGTCATAAAACATACTCATAACCAACATATATACAATAGAGATAATAAGGATACAACAACCATAAATTCCAAATATGAACCAATACATTTTCACATAATATACCAAGGAAAATAACTCTTTTTAATGAGTGCAAAAGCCAACCAGGTTTTGGACTTCCACGTTCCACCCAACCATAGATTGGCTGAGCCAAATATCTCTTCAGCCAATTACCCCCATGCCATATTATAACCATGAATGTGGGACTCAAAACAAAAAGGATCAACTAGGGCTTCCTAAGGCTAAACCACCTCACCCTCATCAATAGAACCAGACTTTACCGCAATCCTCACTGTATCATTAGGCCATAAACAAGCATGAATTCCTCCAAATATATCCACCTAAATCGTGAGGAATTGTTTGTATCAACCTCTCGAATTTACTGTGGATCCTGCCATTACCGATCAAGGGATTCCTAGGCCTACGAGGTCTCCATCCTCTGAGCTTTACCATGTATCCCAACCTGAGATTCCTAGACCCAATCATGGGTACTCATCACAAATATTTACCATGTATCCCACCATTCACCAGTCAATGGATTCCTAGGCTCAATCAAGGTGTTCACATCTGTGCTTTATCGTGTATCCCATCCTGGGATCCCTAGGCCTCGTGAATAATCCTGAGACCAACACACTCAGCTTCAAGTCCATCCAGAAATCCAGCTCAACCAAAACATGAGAACCCCATCACACCATGGCTATCCAGAAATAGAAATGCAAGGCTAAAGAAAATTGTCACACCTAGAAAAACCCATGCCAATGACAACAAGAGAACCAAGAACACACATGCATAGCCATGCATGCCAAATCTAGTAATGAAATCATACATGCAAATCAATACCTGCAAGTAAACCCGTTGGATTTGTTTGATCCTACTCTTCCTTTCTTGGTCTTTTTGCTTCTTCTTTGCCTTCTTTTCCTTTCTTAATCCAATGTTGAAGTGCTCCAAGAAAACTCTAAGTGTCCAAGAGTGAGAGAGAGAGAGAGAATAGAGAGATATGTTCAAAATTGAATTGATCCTCATAAGCGGTTTTATTAATGTGGCCTCTATTTTCTTCATTTTCCATTATTTTCCTTCATTTTACTCCTCACATGAAACATGTGATATTTCACCTTCCTTTTCTCCTAATTTCCAGTATTTTCATAAATAAAATTCCAATTAATGCCACTTTGCCTTTCCAAAGTCTTTTCCATTTCGTTTGCCAATTTCCTTAGCCACAATAACTTAAATAAATACCCACACTAGGATGTTTTTCCCAAAATTCAGCTTGGAATAAGTATCCCATAACCATGGTTATTATTTTCCGTTATTAACTTTTATTAAATATAATTTTTTCCAGGGTTGTTACAAATATATCTATCTCTCTTTGGGCAGTCCTTGTAAATATTTGTCACCCTAGTTGAAGAGAAACATGGTTTCCTCTAAGTGTTTGTGGAATATCTACCATATGCTCTCCAAATAATTGTGTTTTTCATTGAAAATACTTTGATTCCTTTGAAAACATGACAATTTATACCAAAAGTTTGTCCAAATATGCATTATTTTTCCATCACATATTTCCCAGAAAGTGTGCATTTGGACTAGAGTTTTGTTGAGTCTGGCAAGGTCAATATGAGAGATCCTTGGATAAAAGTGGAGAGACGAATGAGATCTTGCTTGGAAATATTCTTAGCATATTTGATGTGCCAAAATTTGTCCCATGGTTAAGTTTTGTATTCCATCCAGCGCCACCATATTTTATCACCCAAAACTTTATTAACAATGTTTAGATCACACAACCCCATCGCCCCACTTTGATTTCGTAAGGCATAAGGTGTCCCATTTAGCTAAGGGTAGTTTGTGCTTCAAGTCATCTCCCCCCCAAAATAAATGTATTTAAAGGGATATAATACTTTTGAGAACCCATTTGGGTGTAGCAAGGTTGGAGAACCGATTTGAGAAGGAAAAGATGATTGGTTATGTTGAGAGGTCAGTAAGCCCAACAACTAAGCTTGCACTTGAGCTTGTCAAGGAGGTCACGCTATGAGGAGTGCTTAATGGCAGAGTTGGTGATTGGGGCTCTAAGATAATTGGAAGGGAGAGAGGAAGAGAAGAGTCCCAAGATTCACTTGACATTTTGTTGGGTGATAAGAGGAGTGTTGAAAAAGAATATTTGGGACTTATCCAAGTTGATGGAGGTGTCAAAGGTGGCTGAGAAGAGGTCTAGAATGGCTTTGATTTATTTGGCTTCATTTACAGAGGGGTGGTTCATTAGGATGGTTTTGTCCAAAAATTGTTGGTGTGAGAGAGTGAAGTTGGCAGGAAGGATGAGGCCTTTCAGAGAGCCTTTTTGAAGATTCACTTTGATGGATCTTCCTAGCCCTTCCGCCATAAGGATGAAAAGAAAGGGGGATAGAGGATCCATTTATTTGATTCCTCGAGAAGGTTTAAATGTATCTGAGGGCAATCCGTTAACAAGGATTGAGAAGAAGGATGAGGAGACCAGAGACATGACTCATTGAGTCCAGTGGGTGTTGAAACCAAAAGCTATAAGAGTGAGTTCTATGTATTCCCCATTGATCTTGTCAAAATATTTGGACATGTCGAGTTTAATGAGCATGCCTTGAATTTTGAGATATTTGAGGAAGTGGATTGTTTCATGTGCCAAAATAATGTCATTGATGATCTGACACCCTTCAACATAGCAAATATGCTATGGGGAACTGAGGAAGAGAAGAATGGGTTTTAGATGATCGACAATGAATTTAGAGATTATTTTGTAAATGACGTTGCAAAAATTTATGGGATGGTATTTACTTGGTGAGGCAACATTGTCTTCCTTGGGGATCAGTGCGAGGAAGGTAGAATTAAAGGTTGGAATTATGCATTTTTTGGTCCTGGAGTCTTCAATGATTTATAGAACCTACATTTGAAGAAAGTGCCAAAAATTCTTGAAGAAGATAATTATGAACATGTCTGGTCTAGGTACCTTTCCATCTTCCATCTGGTGCAAAGCTTGCTGCTTCATAAACCTCTACTTCCCCTATAGGTTTGATTAGAGCTTTATTTTGATCCTCAGTGACTAATTTGGGGATTTTGGTTGTTATTTTATTGATGGCTTCCCTGTAGTGTGGTCGAGGGTCATGGAGAAGGCTGGAAAAGTAGTTGACCAACTCCTTTTTAATGTCCTCATCTTTCTATATTATTTCACGTGCCTCATTGCAAAGAAAGGTGATGCAATTGGTGGATCTATGTTGAATGATGGGCTTTTGGAAGGAAGAGGTGTTATACTCGGGCCTTCCGTAAGCCAGTTGAGCCTTGAATTTTTTTTCCAATAGAGATCCTCGTGTTTGTATCGTTCCTTTAGATTCTTGGTAAGAAATTTTTCTTTGTCCTAAATCTCCTTTAAGCGACCTTGAATCATAATCTCCTGCTGGAGGCTGGACAGTTCATTTTCCAGAGTGTGTTTTGCATGGAAGATATTGCTAAATTATTCTTGGTTACACTTTTTGAGGAGGATCTTGATTTGTGTTAACTTCTACTGAAATACATACATCTTTGAGCTCATAATATGACCCATGTTATTCCACCAACCTTCTATTTTTTTAATAAGGTTAATAATTGAAAGCCAAAATTTTTTGAATCAAAAGGGGCGATTGAGTGGCTTACCAAAATTTCTCCAGGAGAGGGTAATGGCCCAAAGGTATGATCCAACAGATGGAAGGACTTTCGATGAGATCTCGTGACCTCTTATGAGTAGATGTTCTACTACTAGAAAATGGTCTAAACGTTAGGAAATTTGGGTGGCTCCACCTCGTATATTTTTCTAGGTGAAGAGGTCATTAGTTGTTTTCTTGTCCACCAGGTTTGAGTCTTCTATGAAGTTTATGAAATCCTCAGACTCTGGCTCTAGGTGCTTCCTGTCGCCTTTCTTTTCTATGAGAGAGGTGATTATGTTGAATTCCTCCCTATGATCCATTTGTGTGTGTCCACTAGGAATATTAAGGAATGAAGATGACACAACATGTCTTATTTCTTGTCTAGGGCTTGAGTTTCATATATGTTGGACAAGAATTCATGAAAATGAGTGAAAAAAACATAGGATTTTTTAGTAGTGGTTCCAAGTTGGCTTAAGAAGGGTTCCAGGCAATCCCTATAATACATGATGTGCCATTTGCGCCCATTTCTATGGATTTGGATGAATTCCATAACTTAGCCATTACGGATTCAAAATCTTGGAAAAAACATTTAGTTTCTTTGATTAACAGGATTGTCGGGAGGTCCTGTTGGATCTTCCAATAGAGAATATGATGCTTTAAGGGAATATTAAGACCTCGTACATTCCAGGATATTATCTTCATGATTAAGCAGGAGATTGGGAGGAGTATATATCTGAGATCTGCTTGTATTGACCTAAATATACCATTTCTTGCCCAGGGTGTCTAGACATTGTAGCATTGATTTCCGTCCTCTCTCCTTGAAGTCCTTGTTGCTCTTCTTTCCATCCTTGGTTGTGACAGTTTGGACCCCTAATTTCATTTATGCTTTGGCTTTTTGGAGGCCTGCTGCCAGGAGACTGATTTGCTTGGGAGGGATAGTGTTCATTGCATTCATGTGGCATGTATCTTCCATACCCATTAGATCTAGCCCTTCCATATCCGTGAAGTTTCTTATTCACCCATTAAGATATCCTCTTCTGGCTTAGTGCTTATTTAATCTTGCTGAGCATTGGGGGCCACTTCCATTTGGCCTTTTCCTTTATCCTCACTAGTTTGTTGTTATGATTTTTCAGACTAGCCTGTTGGTGCATGTTCTTATGAAGGTTGTTGGGATTCCTCTGGAAGTTCTCCTAAAGCATCAAATTTTTTATTGGTTATCTATCATTTGGGGGTAGAGGAGGTACCAAATTTCCTATTGTGATGTCTCTTGGGTGGGATTTTGGTGAATCGATCCACATTTTTTACCCTGACGTCTTTAGAGTATGTTTTTGGCTCATTAAAAGGGAATTATCTGAAGATATGCCCATGCTAGCGGCATTTCCTGCACCTAAAATGAACATACTCATAGTCTAGGGTATGGAACTATTATTTGTCTTTAGTTTCTAAGGCTATTGCTTTGGGAAGAGAGTTCGATATGTTCATATAGACACATATATGAGCGTATTATGTGTAGAAACCATGTTTTGTTTTCTCAGAGAGGCATACAAATTTTCCAAGTTTATTTCTTATATCTTGAAGGGTTTTTGGATCCTAACATTCATATGGTAGAAAATACATTTGTATCTAAACAAGGGTCCTGGAGAAATCTTCCTCATCTAGGTTGAATCTTGTCATCCATTGATGCATGTATAGGTCTGCTGAGTTGAAGAAGTAGGGGTATCCTTCCATGGTCTCTTTCAGTTCTTCTTGGAGTGTGAAAATCACAGTGAAGAGGCCTTTAGACCGAAGTTTGACATCATAGTGATATTTTGGCTTCAATGTTGGGCGATCCAATGTAGAAGAGAATTTTACGAGGGCCAAATCCCAATGAACTTTCATATCATGGCATGATTTTTCATGAACTATATATTCCCATTTAGTCTTACAGGAGGGACATCAAGATGAAGAATATCTCCCGAATTCATAATGTGGTACTATTTTTCCGTTGAATAAGGGTTTCAATTTGAGCTTGATCTGTGCCATCAACTACATCGTAAGGGCCGTCTTCAACAATTTTGAGGTTATTTGGGTCAGAATTGTCAGAGTGATCTAGATCTAGGGATTATTGGTGGTCAGCAAAGTTGGAAAAACCATAGTTGTAGGGCAAGTTGGAGGGGCCAAGGGCCCCTCTGCCCCGAGAAGCTATCGAGCTTTAACTATCCAATTATGATTATAACTTAAGCAACCCAAAGAATTGAGACAAGAATGAGGGTTGCAGAATGGTTGTTTCTAGAATGAAGTTGCAAAGTAGACATTGCAGAGCTTGGTTGTAGCTTTTGTGTGTGTTTCTTAATATGTACTAATTCTTAGTATGCGTTATTTCTTTTAATAAATCAATAAGGTAATATAAGTGATCATAACACTTTGGTAATAAATCGGTTTTAATGATTCTATTTTTATTTTGGTTTGGAGAGATATTTTTTAATAGTTAAGAATATATGCTTCCTTCTAAAGAGTTATATCTTCAAATCTAAAAGGAAATTAGAGTACATACACCTCATAAATATTAGTAGTCAAATCACTACATAGGGGTAGGTCCCTTGCCACACAAATAAAGTGGTTGCAGACACCAATTTGGTATCCAACTGGGTTATGAATTAAAATTAGATTATTATTATTATTATTATAAATCTAGGCAAGGTATTGGATCTATAATTTGATTTGTGTTTGGAAATGAATTATCTAGTGCAAAGTGCATACCAACCATCTCTGTTCAATTTTTGTCTTCGTTGAGCACTCTTTTAGTTCCAAGCACCTTATTTACTTTGATCAATCTAAAATCCTAGCGAAAGTATGTATAAGAATGCACCAATATGCTAATATTTAAGAAGAAAATATTTATCTACCAAGAATTCGCATTAAGCATGTAGTGATATTTATGACCAATAAGTAAAGAATTAAAGATAGATTCATTTCATAATAAAATGTTATTTGGTCATTACATTTTTTATTTTACAATGGAAAGGATTTAGCAAATTGTATAGTTTTAATTGGTTTAATGATTAAGAATACATGTTTTTTTTTCAAGGTCATAGTTTCTGTTATCACCAAAATATGACCGGATAGGCTGCTGGTTAGGCTACCTCGGTGTAAGTATTTCAAACCAGACTTTTAGTTGAGGCTTAGCCTCCTCAACCTGAGAGGGCTCTCTCACTAGGTTTAAGATTTTGAATAAAGGAATAAATTTGATATAAAGTGTATGACTGGTTGAATTATTGATCAAAAAAATTCTATTGGGCTATGGAGTCAAGGTATGTTTCCACAAAAAATCAAAATTACTTATCATGGAAGTCAGGGCAGTTCAGAGTTTTTAGGTGTATCAACAAAACAGTAACAGAGTGAACAAAACACAGTTTACAAACATATGCAGGAAGTTAGAGCATTTTCCAGTGAATTCTAAGTAAAATATGTTTATACCACTGCAAATAGATAGATAAGGAAAGCCATAAGTGTAGGTTTTAACCCTAAATAGAAATTATCTACACATGAATCTTATAACAGAAAATAAACAATAGCGAGAGCATAAAACATAAAATAGATAAACACAGAGATTTTCCCCTGGATCCCAAATCAGGACGACCAGCTTGATTTTTCATTATGTTCCTTTTAGTGTTACAACACATATATATACATGCCGAAGCATACAGAAACCCCAATCCATTAACCACAGATTAGAACATAACCATAGTTCCCTTGACCGGATCTACAAAATACCAGGGGCCGAAAACCATCGTACCCAAAAACCATGTGCAAACTCATGCACAAAACATGGGTGGGTTTGCCTATGAGTGGGTCCACACACCAAAACAATTTTCGCCAGGGTGCTGCCCCAGACCCCAATAGTGGGGGCTGCCTCCCCCCTTGTGACCCCCCTGCTGTGCCCGGCGCAACGTACAACGTGTGGGGCTAGTCGTGGAAAGAATATAACACATACCCAACATTCTCCCACTTGTTGTTTTCTTTCCATAGGGGGCCTCAGGAGAGCTTAGTCATTGGGCCAATTCTTCAACACCCATTGTTTCTCTACACCAAGAGAACTTTTGAGTGCTCACAAACTTTGTCAATGCATCTGCAACATTCTTCAAAGTGTCCAACTTTAACAGCAACACCCTTTTAGCCTCAACCATATCTCTAACAAAGTGATATTGAACATCAATGTGTTTGTCTTTGAATGGTAAGCAGGGTTCTTAGCCAAGAAAATTGCACTTTGACTATCACATTCTATCCTTATAGCTTGCTGTACCAACCCCATACTTGAACACAATCTCTGCAACCAAACTGCTTCCTTGCTTGCATGAGTGGCTGCTATGTATTCTGCCTCTGTAGTTGAAAGATCCACTACAGACTGTCTTTTACTCATCCAATTGATTGCGCCTCCAAATAGGTTAAACACATACCCACTTGTAGATCTTCTTTGATCCAGATCTCCAACCCAGTCTGCATCAAAAAAACCATGAATGTCCAACATTCTTTCCAATCCTGGTCTTCCCTGGTAGCACAAGCCATAATCACTAGTGCCACGTAAATATATGAAAACCCGCTTCACTGCTATCCAATGCTCTTTCCCTGGGTTTGACATAAACCTGCTCAATACTCCCACTGCATGTGTAATGTCTAGTCTAGTACAGACCATTGCATACATCAGACTACCCACTGCACTTGCATATGGATCACGGGACATATCCTCCTCTTCTTCATGTGTCTTGGGACACTTTTCAACAGACAGTTTTACACCTACAGGAATAGGAACATTCACCGGTTTACTATCCTGCATATTGAACCTCTGCAATATAGTCTCGACATACTTCCTCTAGTTTAACCAGAGCTTCCTCTTTGCCCAATCTCTCTTAATTTCCATGCCCAAAATATAGTTTGCAACACCAAGATCCTTCATGTAGAATTTGGAGAACAGTTGGGTCTTCAAATCTTGGATAATTTCTTTGTCATTTCCAATCAACAACATATCATCCACATACAAGACCAAATAAATAACACGATCACCAATTAATTTAAAATAAACACAGTGATCCTCCTTGCTTCTGGTGAAGCCAAGTCCCCGTATATAGGTATCAAATTTCCGATACCACATCCTTGGTGACTGTTTTAACCCATACAGAGACTTCTTCAACCTGCATACTAGTTCTTTCTTACCCTTCACCATAAAGCCTTCAAGTTGCTTCATGTAGATCTCTTCTTCTAGATCCCCGTGAAGAAATGTTGTCTTCACATCCATCTGTTCTATCTCAAAATCAAATGCAGCAGCAACAGATAAAAGTAATCTAATAGAAGTAATTTTGGCAACAGGAGAAAAAATATCACCAAAATCAATTCCCGGCACCTGGGAATAACCTTTTGCTACCAACCGAGCTTTGTATTTCTCCACCTTGCCTTCTACATTCATCTTCTTCTTAAACACCCATTTTCTCCCGATGGGCTTCCTTCCATCCGGCAACTCCACCAGATCCCATGCCTCATTTTTGTGCAAGGATGCCATTTCATCAACCATGGCCTCCTTCCAGAGTTTTCCATCCTCTGAATCTACTGCCTCCCTGACAGTTCTGGGTTCATCATCAATTATAGTTAAGGCAAAACCTGAACAGAAAGCAGATGGACTATACCTTTCTGGTTGCCTTCTTTCCCGAACTGATCTTCTCAAAGCTGGAGTTTGTGGCTCTTCATCTTCTGAGTCTTCTTCTATTGTAGAGTCTGATTCATCCTCCTTTAGCCCAAACTCTATCTTCTCAGGTTCCTTTGGTAGGAATTCATGTTTAACAACATCTTTCACCTCTCTAAACACCACATCTCGGTTGTACACAACCTTCCTTGTTTCTGGGTTCCAAAGCTTGTAACCCTTTAAACCATCCTTATACCCAATAAAGATGCACCTTTCAGATTTATTATCCAACTTGGTCCTTTTCTCCTTTAGAACATGTACATATTCATCACATCCAAATACCCTTAGATGTGAAAGAGAGGGTTTCTTACCATTCCATACCTCATGTGGAGTCTTATCCTCCAATGCTGATGAAGGTGATATATTAACTAAGTAACATGCAGACTCCACTGCCTCTGCCCAGAATTCTTGTCCTAACCCGATACCACTGAGCATGCTTCTTTCCTTTTCCATCAGCGTTCTGTTCATTCTTTCTGCAACTCCGTTTTGCTGAGGTGTGTATGGATTAGTCTTCTGTCGTGCTATACCACACTTCTTACAGAACTCTTCAAATTCCTTCTTGCAGAACTCCCCACCATTATCTGTCCTCGGCGCCTTTATCTTCTTCTCTGTCTGGTTTTCCACTAGAGCCTTAAATTCTTTAAATATGTCAAAGACTTCAGATTTCTTCCTCAAGAAATATATCCATGTATTCCTTGAGAAGTCATCTATAAATGAAACATAGTACACAGACTTTCCCAGTGATGGAATTGACACGGGGTCGAGCCGTCTTCTTTGCAAGTTCTAATATGTGACATTATCCCTCTTAGTACTTCAGAGAGGAAGGAAAACTCACCCAAATTCTTGCTTCCTGCAATGTCCACGAAGTCAAATCAGGAGAGGTCTGAACATACCTTCTACCATACCATTTCTATGCAGTGTCTGAAGGCCCTTCTCTCCAATATGTCCAAGCCTTTGATGCCATAGCATGGTCTTTTCTCCAGAGACAGCTAGGCTTTCCGCTCCACTTTCAGGAACCACAGAACTGTTACACCCATCAATAAAAGTGCTACCTTGTAGCTTGTATAGAGTTCCAGTCTGAACTCCCCGCATTAATACCAGTGCTCCCCGAACCATCTTGCAGGCATCTTTCTTGAACACTGTTTTTACACCTGCATCATCCATCTTGCTTACAAAAATCAGATTTCTGGCCAATGCAGGAATATGCAGAACACCAGGAAGTGTTCTAATCCTTCCACCTTACAGCTTCAGCTTGACCTTTCCACGTCCGACGATTCTGGCCTTCCTATCATCCCCTAGGAAGACATCACCACCATCATATTTCTCATACTCGCAGAACCACTCCCTATGGGGAGTGAAGTGAAAAGATGCACCTGAGTCAATCAACCATGACTCATGATCTACATGTGTATTTGAAGAAGAAGCCAAATACACATCCCCACCTTCATCAGAGGTGGTTTTTGCCTCTGCAGAAGGAGCATCATCAGATCCCTTTCCTTTCTCAGGAGCTTTAGATCTGCAGTCCTTTTTGTAGTGCCCTTCCTTTCCGCATTTCCAGCATACCTTTACAAAATTTCTAGGAGATTTAGATCTCCCTCTAGATTTGGATCTCCCACTCGAAACCTTATTCTTGTTTCTGTTTTGGGACCTTCCTCGTACAGATAAGGCATCTCCATTCCGGCCCTCCATATTTCTCCGTCTCATTTCCTCCGACAACAAGGCTGAGACAATGTCATCAAAATTCAAGGTAGTTGTATTGCTACCTATTGCAATAACCAGACTGTCCCACGAGTCTGGTAGAGAACACAACAAAGTGATGCACTTATCTTCATCTGAGATTTTAATATCAACAGATGACAGCTAACTTACCACAGTATTGAAGGCGTTTAGATGCTCTGTCACCGAGTCTCCATCCTTCATCCTCGGTTATACGACTTTTTCATGAGAACAACTTATTCACCGGAGACTTGGAATTGGTACAAAGTCCCAAGTTTTTCCCACAAATTCTTGATAAATAGCTTCTCCGGATACATTCAACAATAGAATCGAGACACACAATTGTGTTGTGCTCTTAACCTTCAATCACAGTTTCTTCAGTCTTCATAGAAACGTTCTTGCGTTGGTTTAGTACTGGATCTCTGTGATCCGCGATCTTTATCCACAAGCAGATCCTTCGTCTTGAGCTTCCACAACTAAAAACTCTAACCATTAAATTTCTCGATCTCCACTTTTCGCCGCTCTCCATCTTCTTTCACCGCAGAAATCGATCTGATAGATCTCCCAGCGAGAACGGGGTCTACCTCGGACCCAAGCAAAAAACCCTCGGTAGCAAAGGCGTCCCCTTGGGCAGAAACAACTGCGATACCAAATGTATGATTTTTTGTTGAGCCCTAATCTAGTATTCTCACTCACCACATTCCACTTCTTTTTTTGTCCCTCATCGATTACGGGCTTAAATGATGGTACAGGATTAATTAAAATTGCTAAGAATTTATATAATGGCTAACTTGCTATGTTTTCATGATTTTGTTGGTGTAGTAATTTTGACTAAGACTACATTACGAGTACGAACGTTAAAGTGACGATCACAAATGCGATGCAACCATCCTCATGTTTATGTAGGTTCCAGGTGTCACTGCAAAGAAAAAGGCATATGGGTGAAATCCACAACACCTCCCCATCATCTCTTTCTCCCCACGAAGTCTGAGTTAAAGTATCAAAGCGGTTATGCACGTAGAAGAGAAGCAGTTTCCTATCAAAACACGGACTCTACAGATGTCCGCAGTTAAGCACAAGACTGTTAATAAGAGTTTTAATTTGATTAGAAGTGGGAGAGACACTTATCCCCGTTTTTCTCAAAGAGTAGTTATGTAACTTCATTATAAGTATGACTCGGGAGACCGAGAGACTGTTGGTTAGATTTTGTTTTTATTGCTAGATCTTTGAAGGCCGTAAATACTCTGTTTTAAATAATTCCTCCTTTAATGAAAGAAACATCATTTTATTTCACGAGCTGAGTCAATCTTGAGTAGATTTGCATGCTACTCCGGTGGTAGAGGTCCCCTGCTACCTGAGGAGCTTTGTTCATATAATTTAGATAAGTAATTTAACCTCGTTTCATTCCTAGTTTAATTGAATTTCTGAACTCTACGTTTTGTATTCATTTGCATTGGATGCTACAGTTTAGGCTCGTTCTCATGAAGTATTCCAAAATATCACTAATCCGGAATGAGGCATAATTGTAGCAATTTAGAACTTTACGTTTTTGTGTTCAATTACAATTAGTTGTTACAGCTAGTCCTATTCTCATTAATCTCTTCCAAAATATCACTAACTCTAGATAAGACTTAGCTGTGGTGTTTTAGTTTACCTACGTATTGTTATGTTTTTATGCCCATTTGCACTAAATGATATAGCCAGACTTGTTTGTACAAACTATTCCAAAATATCACTCATCTTGAACAAGACAGGGTTGTAGTATTTCATAGAATTAGTTGCATTTTGGTTCAGTTGGAATACTCCAGAGGTAGATGTCATTCTAGTTTAATTCTGTCACTATATTTCAAGCTTGATAATGGTACTCTAGTTTAACTCTGTTCACTGTATTAGTATCATTCTAGTTCAGCTCCAATTCATTTCAAGTTAGATAATAGCACTCTAGTTTAGTCTTAGTTCACTGTATTAGCATTCTAGTTTAGTTGTTATCCATTGCATTTTAAATTGTATTAGTTGATAAATTTAGATACCACGGTCTTCATTATTTACAAAATATTCTTGCTCTGAATTCCTATTAATACATCATCATATGGACAGGAACTATCAATAACAGTTTAAGGCCTTGAGTATTTTGCAACCTTTTTACAATTTCACAAACAAGCCTTTTCTCAAATACTATTCTAAAAAGAAATCTATAACTTTTGAATGAGGCCTAGTGGTGCTAAATTGAGTTGCAGAATAGAATTAGAAGTTAGTTTAGAGTAGAATCTTATTGTGCTACAAATGTTCTTTTCCAATTATGTTCCAATAAACCTTCAACCATGGATGAGATGTTGTAACATTGTAAGTTGATTGTTGACTTAGGAAAACCTCAATTGCACTAAAAAATTATCCTTTTCTCAAGCTATTCCAACATATCTCTAAATGAATGAATTGGATGAGTTCATGATATGGGTTACTGAGTTCATGTTGTGATTTGTTTCTTTGCTATGAGTCCTTATCAAGCTTTGCATTTTTTGTTCTTTAGTGTCATACACAGTTTAGAGTAGGTTTTGCTTTGTTTTAGTGTAACCATCCACTTCACTTTACCAACACTTAGTTCTTTTCCTTCTTGACATAAAACCATAAAACCAAAAACATCATAAAAACACTAAACACAACGTAGTGAGAAATAGATACCTAGGCACATATAGTGCACCACACTTCGACGGTTGCCGGCCCTGGTTGATAATTTATGACCTCAATTTAGGAACACTAAGTTAGCAGAACAAGTTTTAACCTGTCTGAGAAATTATCTACACACGAATCTTATAACAAAAAATAAACAATAGCGAGAGCATAAAACATAAAACAGATAAACACAGAGATTTTCCCTGGATCCCAAATCGGGACGACCAGCTTGATTTTTCATTATATTCCTTTTAGTGTTACAACACATATATATACATGCCGAAGCATACATAAACCCCAATCCATTAACCCTGGATTAGAACATAGCCGTAGTTCCCTTGACCGGATCTACAAAATACCAGGGGCCGAAAACCATCGTACCCCAAAACCATGTGCAAAATCATGCACAAAACATGGGTGGGTCCACCTCTGAGTGGGTCCACACACAAACAAAATTGGTAGGGGCGTTGCCCTCGAACTTTAATGGTAGAGAGTGCCTCCCCCCTTGTATTCCTAACACTGGCTGCTGCATAGCGTGTGGGGCTAGTCATGGAAAGAATATAACACATACACAACAATAATAATATCACACATTAAAAACTCTTTCTGAATCCTGAGTAGTAAGCCAATATCTATATTATGATAAAAACACACAGTCTACTATAGTAACATAGTTTGCTTGTTAATGAAAATTGCCAACCTGGTGCCATTTGACCTCATGTCTCTTATAGAGTCATTACAACCTTGGATTCTATGATCCATCTTTAGAGGAATTCAAATTCTATCTTAAATTTACGCCTATTTTCTCTAAAACTGACTATTAATTACATCTGACAGTTAACTGTGTCTCCTAGAAGTCCTAATACAAATAGGAGTATAACTCCTTATTATATTTAAAAAACCTTATCTAGAACTTAAATGATATCTCTGACAATTGTTCCTCCATGTATTCGACCTTGATGATGCCTGCAATCTTGTTATGTTATCATACTGGTTCATGCCTTACTTGCCCTACAAAACAGGGAACATGTTTCCTATAATTCAACTTTTTCCTTCTTGATGATCTTCGAACCCTTTTTACTAGAAATGTTGAACTTTTGAGATAAGTGACATGTGTTTTCACCTTCATGGAACCATACCTTTCCACCTGTACAGAAAACAAGCCTTTGAAAAAGTAAAATGAGAGATGACATGGCTTTGCTACGAAATGAGTAGCATTTTCGTAGCGCGGAATTTATACCTTTGTAAACCTCTCTCAATGATCCAAATTCCTTTGCCTTGAGACTTGGAGTTTCATTTTTTAACCCTTTCCAACCACCAATAGCAACCAAATTCTGAAATGAAGCTTGTTTACCCTTCGAAACCCTTATAAAATGTTCAAAAATGCACCTAACTATTGTGCACCTACAGCAGTTTCGTAGCATGCTACGAAACTGTTGTGTATCTCCTTATTACACAGTTTTTTCATCATCTTCAGATCTTAAGAATATTTACAGCCCTTTAATGGTTTTCGTGATGCTAATATACCTTAATAATCAACATAAGTCAACTTTGCAATGTTTTCAAAAAGTTGTTCTTCCCAAAACAAAACAGTATTAGGGATTTGTCACTTACTGCCTTACTTCTTCTGTAGCTGACCTTCAGAGTTTGTCAATTGAATTTCAAGATCTTCAATATGCCTCATCAACCTTCTGTTAGTAGCCCTTAAATTAAAATTTATCCTTATCACAAATTTAGCCTCTTCGATTGCAGGAAGAGTCCAAGTAAAATACTGAGCTTCACTGCTGACTGTTTCAGGTTTTGAGACTCTTTCAAGCTCCCATAGAGCCTTAATTCTATCAAATTTTATCTTCTCAAGAACATGTTTTCTTGATTTCTTCTTAAGCTTAGCAATTTTAAGATTAGCTAGTCTTAATTTTTCTTTAATTCCTTCATAACTGCTCTTTTCTGTTTGAGTATTGAAAACTATGTTTCTGTCATCTTCAGGCATAGGTGATGAAAGGTCTATGGGTTCCTCATAAAAATTTGAAACTTATCCATCTTTATCTAACTCCACATCTAGCCCTTGCAACTTTTTTGAATTCCTATTTAGAGGCCTTTTGGGCTTGAACACAAACTCTGAAATTTCATCATTAAAATCCAGCTTTTTGGAAGACTTGATCTTCTTAGATTTCCCTTCATCCAAACTTATAAATCTGCCATAACTAAAGGATATTCCTCAATATCAATATCTTGTAAAATATCATTCAAACTACCCTTTAAACCTGGATCTTCTTCTGAAACCACTGTTTTTCCTTTTTCCCTTTCTATTTGACTTCTAGTCAATCTTTTTTGGGTTGATTTGCTGGTTGACTGTTCCTGTAATGTTTCCTTACCTTTGGTTGTCCTCTTTTGTGAAGGTTGAGGGGATTCTTGAATAATCACTAGTGTTTTAATCTCTGGCTCTTTCACTTGCTTTCTAGGCTTTAAATTGACAAATCTTTTTTATCTTGGCTCTCTAGGGTCACTGGTTTCTGATGATAATTTTTCTTTGGCCCTAGGGATAACACCTGATCCTTGTGTTTCCACCCCAAATCCACACAAAAATAGAAATGCAGACCATTCTCTATTCACCCTCTGAATTTCATGCAAAAATATTAATCTAAGTAGACCATGATGGAATAATGAAGTTTCACATGGCTGAGTTTTCATCTGCACCTTATCTGCCATCTTGGCCAAACTTCAAAATAGGAAGAAAGGTGAATCTAGAGAAATTATTCCAGTGAAATGTAATAAGAGTTTGAAATGATAAGAATGCACCTTATGGTATCTTCCCTCACAGGTGAAGTACCTTTGAATTTTGGAGAGTAGGTTAGCATATGTATTCTTGACATAACCTCTTGGCACTGCTTTGGTTAAATCTGTGTCCACAAAATCTGGCTTCAAAAATATTTTACAAGGTTCAATTTCAAACCTGAAGTTCTTGAACCACCTTTCTTCTCGCCTTTGAATCTCTTTCACTAATGATATAATTTCAAGAGAAATTGGAAAGTTTAAAAATCCAACCTTTGTATTTGAACCTGTGAAATTAGTGGCAAATTCTTTTGTGACTTGATTATGACCTCCCTGTAGCTTTTCAAAGAATCTCCAGCATCCTACCTTCTTGAAGGCTTCTTCAACTGATTTATCCTTGGTGAGAGCCTCTATGCCTTCAAGTTCTGTTCTCAAATAGTGGCCTGACCTATGGTTTCTTTTTTCCTCTGTCATCTTTCCCTCGAAATCCCTGTGGCTTCAGAAAACCTATAATAAACTGCCTCACTTGATTTCAGAGAAACTGGCTCGCTTGATTAAGGGTTCAGCCTCGCTTGAAAATTGAGAGAAGCTCTGGTTTCTGCTTACCATAAGCTTATCGTTCGAAGAAAGACATGCACCAAGTGTTTTTTTGCATGAGACAATACAACCAAGGACAACCATCCCTTTTCAAATTTAAAAAAGACTAATGATAAATGAACCCTAACAAATCTCATGATGATTATGAATGGTTGCATGTGTGAGAAAGTATTCATGGACTGACACCTAATCATTAAAATTTAACGAAATTTGATGGATTTGACAACTGGACAAGATTGGTTACGAATCCCCAATTTCGTAGCATATGTAATGTAATTTCAGGGTTTTGTGCTACGAAAAGACCATCGTTTTCGTAGCGCAAAAGTAGTTTTTAACATTGTTTGCGCTACGAAAACATGGTTTTGTGGCTTATTCGATTTTTTTTTTCAAAATGACTAAACACATGACTTTCGAAACATAATATGGGACCCTTAAAGTGTGAAACAATGTTGTTGGAATTTATTTGATAATGGAAATGAGACTCTAAGCCTACGACTTAGACTCTAAAAGCATAAAAATGACTTAACCCCTATCTAAGACCATGACTTAGGAAAAAATGCAAACTGTCCAAGTTTGGAAATTTTATATAGTGATAATAGTGGCCCCACTTGGGATAGTGTGCCCCTGTGGTAAAATAAGAACCCGCAGCTCCAGTGCTATCCATTTTTTATAAAAACAAAAATTTGTGTTGACAAGCATCTTCTTCAAACTGTTTGGGCTTTCACCTCGGGCTTAAGATCTCTGTTTAAGCTTGTCATTATTAGCAATAAAACTGACAAAGATGGAATATGTACAATGTCATGAGTGACTGATTAAATTTCAACAAGAATAATGCTTTAGGAACCTGCCATTAACAAGCCCTCTAGCATATGATCCTCCATCAATTTCCTACAATATATAAGTGTTGTTCCCATGAAAACCAACAATCTTAAAAAGGACCCTTCCATAAATTCTCGAACTTACTGTGCTTTCCCTTCTCCTCAATTTTGGCCTCCCATTTCAACACTTTGTCTTGTAGCTGGAAACTATCTTCTGTGATCTTCTTATCGAATGTTTTCTTAATTATGTTTTGAACTTGCTGATAACTGTCATAGACTTCATTTCTCTTTTCCTGCAAAGCTATCAGCTGGTTGATCCTCCTCTGAATGGCATTTGGCTCCTCTTCAAGTCCTTGAATTAACTTCATGATTGGTACCCCAAGTGATGTCGAAAAAACAGCTTCAACACCATATACAAGTTCATATGGTGAAGTCCCAATTGACCTCTTTGTGCAAATCCTATCAGCCCATAAGGCGTACTTCAGCTTTAAGTGCCAATATTTTTGTTTTCCTGCAATATCTTTTTGATGATCCTTACAATGCTCGTATTTGATGATTCAGCAAGACCATTCCCTTGTGGATAGTATGCAGTAGAGTGTCCAAGAGTGATGTGGTATTGATGGCATAAATTTATCATTTTCTTGGACTTAAATGTTTTAGCATTATCTGTTATAATCTTCATGGGACAACCAAATCTAGAAAATATATTATTCTCTAGAAAAGAAATAATTACAGAATCATTAGCTTGCCTTGTTGGTATCACCTCTATCCATTTGGTGAAGTAGTCTGTTGCTGTGAGAATCCAATGATGTTGCCCTGATGATGGTGGATGTATCTCTCCAATAAAGTCTAACCCCCACTGCTGAAAAGGAGCTTCCACATATATAGGAACCAAAGGTAGAGGTACAATCTTTCTTCTTCCTTCAAAAATTTGGCATTCGTGAAATGCAATAATTCTTTTATAAATGTCTTTAAACATTGTTGGCAAAAAATATCCCGATCTGAGAATCTTATTTGTTGTAGCCTTCCAATAATGGTGTCCTCTGCAATCACCTTTATGAAATTCTTCAATGACTTTATCAACCTCCTCTTCAATTAAACAATTCAATAAAATTCCTCATGTATCTTTCCAAAACAGATTCTGTCATATACAAAATATCTTAAAGATTTCAACTTTACAAACCTTGCTTTGGAATTTGTTAGATCAGCGGGAGCTTTGTGATGTTGTAGGACAAAAACCACATCCTTATACCACTCAGAAATGATGTATTTCTCTTCAATTTCAACCATTTCCTCTTCACCATCAGAAATTTCTGATATTTCTGCATTCAGATTTATGTCCAGACAGTCCAGATTTGACTAAGTCATTAGTTTCGCCAAGCCTTATCCCTTCACCAACTTGGTTGGTTTGATGTCTATATCATATTCCAGCAATTTGGCGATCCATTTTTCCCTCTTACTGCCGGGATCCGTCTGAGTTAGAATGTCTTTTACCATAGCACTTGGAACACATGCCACGATGTAAGAATGCATAATATAAATTCTGAAATCTTTTATAGCTTTCACCAAAGCATAGGCTTTTTTTTCTAGAATATTATACTTCATCTCAAAATTTTCTAATTTTTAACTAAAGAAAGAAATAGGTTGTTCAGTACCTTGCTTTCCTTTTTGTAGCAAAAATCCAACAATTGTGTTTTCGGAAGCAAATGTAAAAACCAGAAATTATTTGGAAAAATCTGGGCTGATGAGTACCGGTGCTTGTGTGAGTGCCTTCTTAATTTTCTCAAAATATTTTTTAGCTTCAGCTGTCCATTTGATATCAACTCCTTTCTTTAACATCCTTGTAATATCTTTGACAATCTCAGCAAAGTTAGGAATGAAGCGTCTAACAAAATTCACTTTTCCAAGAAATGATTGAATCTCTTTCCTACTTCTTGGAAAATCTACCTTTTGAATTGCATTAACTCTATTAGGATAAATCCTAATTCCATCTTCAGAAATGATATGACCAAGTAATTTTCTTGAAGTTAAAGAAAATATGCTTTTAGTAGGATTAAGGGAAATGCCAAACCTTCTACATTTCAGCAGAACCTTTTCCTTCTACATTTCAGCAGAACCTTTTCTAAGTGTTTCAAATGATCTTCTTATTTCTTTGAAAAGACTGTTATATCATCAAGATAAACAACTACCGACTTATCCTTTTCTTCAGAAAAAGCAATGTCCATTGCTCTTTGGAAAGTAGCTCCCGCATTCATGAGACCAAAAGGCATCTTGGCGTACATGAATGTGCCCCATCGTGTTGTGAAAGTTGTTTTCTCCTGATCATCCAGATGTACAAGAATCTGGTTTTAACCTGAAAAACCATCAAGCATTGACATTCGTTGAGAACCAAAAATAATTTGAAAAATTGTATTCATCATGGGAAGAGGATAGTTGTCCTTTAATAATGCTTTGTTCAAATTTCCGAAGTCAATACAAATTCTGATTTCTCCATTCTTCTTTCTAACCGGTACCAAATTTGCAAGCCAATTAGAGAATCTGGTTGGGACAATGATTTTTGCATCAAAGAGTTTCTTGATCTCCCTTTCAATCAATGGCATGAGAAGGGGGTTAATTCTCCTCAACTTTTGTTTGAATTGTTTCTCCTTTTATTTGATAGGAATAGTATGCTGAATAATGAAAGGATCATACTGCTTTAAATCAACATAACTCCAAGAAAAAACATCCATAAACCTCCTCATCATCTCAATATATTTGAATTTCATATCAGCTGAAAGAAACCTTGAAATTTTTATCATTCTAGGCAAAGCTAATGTACCAAGATTATAGCTCTCTACTTCCTCTTCATCAACTTGTAATTTTGGTTCTTTAAAAACATCATTTTGATCAAAAAGATTCTCAAGAGGAATAAAACCTTTTGGTATTGCATTATTCTTCAATTGCAAAACTTCATAATTTCCTTTAGACTCAACAAACATATTTTGCTGATCTACATGAGTACTTTCAAACTCTTCTTTCAATAAAATAAAATTCTTTACCTGTTGATCATCTTCGAAAACTTGCCAATTTGTGATATTGTTCGGTATGGCCGGTCTATGACAAACTTCAATCTCATATTTTTCATTTGAATGCATAGGAATGATGAAAATACTTGCAGAGACAACAAGAGAATCAACAATGGAATTTTGATCTCTAGATCTGACTATGAAGGAAAATCTTGAAAATTCTCCAACATGTCTAAAAATAAATTCCTGTAAGGTCTCATTCTTACATCCTTTGTTTGATAAACACCTTGCACTTTTCTAATAACCAATTCAGAATCTCCAAAAACAGAAATATTTCGGGCCTTCATTTTTTTAAGAAGATCTAGACCCAAAATCAAAGACTCATATTTAGCCATGTTGTTTGTGCAATCAAAATTCAGTTTGTAAGAGTAAAACTTACTCTCATTAGTTGGAATTGTAATCCAAATCCTTTATCCTACCCCCTCTTTTCCTACTGATCCATCAAAGTACAGTGACCACCATTCTTCCAACCATTTTTCATTTACTTGTTGATTTTCTGTTTGCTGATTTTCTACTCTTATTTCTTCATCAACACTATCAGCTGACTCATTAAAGAGAATGGAAGATCCAAGCTCAGTATCAAAAGCATAAATATGAAAATTCTGAGGCTTATTTTTGCTACTTACCATGTAAGCCATTCTAGTCTCCCGATACAATCTCCTTTGTTCACCAAAAACTGGAATAGTTGCATAAGTAAGGTCCATCTGCATTGTGCCTTTGATTTTCACTGCCCATGATCTTGACAATGGAATACCAAAATTTGGAGGAACATCAGCCACAACAATGTCCATAACAACTGTCTTTGCTGGAATTTGTGTTAGATCAACAAAAACATCCTTGATTAGACCAATACATTTAATTCTTTTTGAATCAAAGGAAAATAAATCCTTATATGGTCTTGTGATTTGTAATCCCATCCTTTCGATGATTACTTTGGGCATAAGGTATGCGAAGCCCCAGAATCCAACATAGCATTATGTAAAGTCATATCATGAATACTAATGCTTACATAAAAAGGAGGAAACTCTTCATTTTGTTCATCTTCTAACCTTAGACCCAAATATATAGTAGGATTATCTTCTTGAACATTCAAAATATTAGCAACTCCTGGTTGTGAGTTTAAAAACTTAACAATCTTGCTTCTATATTCATTCACCTTGAGAATCTCGCTAAACGGGACTGATATTTTAATTTTTGAAATTTCATTCTCAAGGTTGAAAACATAAACAGATTTTTCAGCTTCTTTGATAGGAGGAGGAAGTTGAGTGTCTTTCTTACCAAGTGGAGTGCCCTTTTTACCTTCAGCAGCCTTTGGGGTATCATTTATAGCTTCAACAACCTTTGGAGCATCTTTCTTCGGCTGTGTTTTGCTTACACTGATAGGTACATTTCTGTTTCTGAGATTATATTGCTTTTGCATCTCAAAAATGGCATGTTGATATCCCTTAAAATAATCTGACGATTATCCCCCTTGGTTAGCCAAATCTGACTCATCATGCTTTTCCTTAGTCAAGAAAATTCCTGACATCTCTTCATCAAGACAATGGATGGATTCTTCAGGAATTTCAGGCTCATCTTCTTCATTTACCAAATTCTGCTGAAAAGGAAGTCTCACTGGAGGATTGGGCTGCTGATTTCTATTTTCTCTTGGCCATTGTTGGTTCTGAGGTCTCCTAAATTGAGGATTTCTAAACTGAGGTTCATGTTGCACAGGAGGAGCCAAAGTGTTTCCAAAGCTAACCTATCCATCAACTTCTCCATGGTTTTAATCATTGAATCAAATTTGTCTTCAGAAGTTGAAGTGGAAGGTTTCTCCTCTTCTTTCAATTTAGTTTTTCCCATTTTTGAATTTTTAGCAGCTATCATGTTTACCTCCACCTTAACTGCATCACTTTGCATTTCAGCAAGTGAAGGTGATTTTCTCTCTCTCAACAAGATAGAAAAGTCATAATCAAATGCTTCAACATATCTCATTTGTGCTAAGGCTTTCGGAGGTTTCAAGTGAGCTGGAATTGAGTAAAAAAATTTATTAAATCTCTTTGAAAAGTTTTGGACAGACTCATCAACTTCCCTTCTAAGGCTATTATATTCAGTAAGTGCTTGAACTGTATTAGTTATGTTTCCCCATTTCTTTAAAAATTTATCTTCAAACTCATCCCAATGTCTAATGCTTCCTAGTGCAAGGGATTTAAACCATTTTCTAACTTCACCAATAAAACTCTATGCAAATAAACTTAGTTTCACATCTTCATCATCAACTTCTTCCCTGTCTATAAAATCATTAAATCTATCTACAAATTCCTCTACTGTAATTTATTCATCACTACCCCAAGTACGAATCCTCGCAGCATATTTACTAGGAAGGTCATGCAAAACAATAGGGAGTACAAGTGGTGCATACCTAGCAGGAGCAACCATTCTTGAGGGATGAAAAGTAGTTTTAGGAATGACAGAAACAGAAGATGAAGAACTGATATGAGGAGGGCTACTTGGTTTCTGCAAGCCACTAACAATTGAGCTCCAATTTGGAAGGGGCAAACCAACTTTGGATTTTATTAGGACTTCAAAAGGGTCAAGTTCTTTAAGTTTATCTAGAGACTCTTTTTCTAACAACAGCTCAGAGGCAACAGCTTCCCAAAATTCTTCTTTGTCCTCTTGGGTTACTAGGGCTGAAGTGTCAATTCCCCTCTTTTGCAAGTCTAAGATAATATCAATGAATTCCTTTTCACTTTTTGACCTAAACAACACTTCATGAATTTTATCATCCACTCTTTTGTCTTCAGGACTTCTTAATATTTCAAAGGAGAAAGATTTCGAATGAGATGGAGTACCTGATATTTCTGAAATTCTTTGACTGGCTCTTCAAATAGTGTTTGGATTGTCCACAACGGTAGGTGGATTGGGATCAGGATTACTCCGTGTATATCTCCTTCTCGAAGCCACCTTTAAACTTTGAAAATGTATGGAGTCACCAAGGTAGATTACAGCCTTGAAAAAAGTTCAGAGCCCCTGCTACCTTCAGAAGTTCAGCTTCTTGATTTCAGGAATGAGTAATCTTCAGGCTCCCAGCAGAAGCACAAAAATGTTATCACCAAAATATGACCTGATAGGCTGCTGTTCAGGCTACCTCAGTGTAACTATGTCAAACCAGACTTTTAGTTGAGGCTTAGCCTCCTCAACCTGAGAGGGCTCTCTCACTAGGTTTAAGATTTTGAATAAATGATTAGATGGCTAACTCTAGGAATAAATTGGATATAAAGTGTATGACTGCTTGAATTACTAATCAAAAAACATCTATTGGGCTATGGAGTCAAGGTATGTTTCCAAAAAACATCAAAATTATCTTATCATGGAAGTCAGGGCATTTCAGAGTTTTTAGGTTTATCAACAAAACAGTAACAGAGTGAACAAAACATAGTTTACAAACATATGTAGGAATTTAGAGCATTTTCCAATGAATTCTAAGTAACATATCTTTATACCACTGCAAATAGATAGATAAGGAAAGCCATAAGAAGATCACACATTAAAAACTCTTTCTGAATCTTGAGTAGTAAGCCAATATCTGTATTATGATAAAAACACACAGTCTGCTATAGTAACATAGTTTGCTTGTTAATGAAAATTTCCAACCCGGTGCCATTCGACCTCATTTCTCATATAGAGTCATTAAAACCTTGAATTCTATGATCCATCTTCAGAGGAATTCAAATTCTATCTTAAATTGACATCCATTTTCTCTAAAACTGACTATTAATTACATCTGACAGTTAATTGTGTCTCCTAGAAGTCCTAATACAAATAGGAGTATAACTCCTTATTATATCTAAAAAAACTTATCTAGAACTTAAATGATATCTTTTACAGTTTTTCTACCATGTATTCGACCTTGATTATGCCTGAAATGTTGGTATGTTATCATACTGGTTCATGCCTTACTTTCCCTACAAAACAGGGAACATGTTTCCTATAATTCAGCTTTTTCCTTCTTGATGATCTTCGAACCCTTTTTACTGGAAATGTTGACCTTTTGAGATAAGTGACATGTGTTGTCACCTTCATGGAACCATACCTTTCCAACTGTACAGAAATCAAGCCTTTGAAAAAGTGAAAGGAGAGATGACATGGCTGTGCTACGAAATGAGCAGTGTTTTCGTAGCGCAGAATTTATACCTTTGTAAACCTCTCTCAATGATCCAACTTCCTTTGCCTTGAGACTTGGAGTTTCATTTGTGAACCCTTTCCGACCACCAACAACAACCAAATTTTGAAATGAAGCTTTTTTACCCTTCGAAACCCTTATAAAATGTTTAAAAATGCACCTACAGCAGTTTCGTAGCGCGCTACGAAACTGCTGTGTATCTCCTTATTACACAGTTTTTTCATCATCTTCAGATCTTAAGAATATTTACAGCCCTTTAATGATTTCCTTGATGCTAATAGACCTTAATAATCAACATAAGTCAACTTTGCAATGTTTTCAAAAAGTGGTGTTCTTCCCAAAACAAAACTTTATTAGGGATTTGTCACTTACTGCCTTACTTCTGCTGTAGCTAACCTTCAGATTTTGTTAATTGAATTTCAAGATCTTCAATTTGCCTCTTCAACCTTCTATTAGTAGCCCTTAAATTAACATTTATCCTTCTCACAAATTTAGCCTCTTTGATTGCAGGAAGAGGCCAGGTAAAATACTAAGCTTCACTGTTGACTGTTTCAGGTTTTGAGACTCTTTCAAGTTTCCACAGAGCCTTAATTCTATCAAATTTTATCTTCTCAACAACATGTTTTCTTGCTTTCGTCTTAAGCTTAGCAATTTCAAGATTAGCTAGTCTTAATTTTTCTTTAATTCCTTCATAACTGCTCTTTTCTGTTTGAGTATTGAAAACTCTGTTTCTGTCATCTTCAGGCATAGGTGATGAAAGGTCTATGGGTTCCTCATAAACATTTGAAAATTCTCTAGATTTATCTAACTCCACATCCAGCCCTTGCAACTTTTTTGAATTTCTATTTAGAGGCCTTCTGGGCTTGAACACAAACTCTGAAATTTCATCGTTAAAATCCAGCTTTTGGAAGACTTGATCTTCTTAGATTTCACTTCATCCAAACTTATAAAATCTGCCTGAACTAAAGGAGATTCCTAAATATCAATATCTTGTAAAATATCATTCAAACTACCCTTTAAACCTGGATCTTCTTCTGAAACCACTGTTTTTCCTTTTTCCCTTGCTATTTGACTTCTAGTCAATCTTTTCTGGGCTGATTTGTTGGTTGACTGTTCCTGTACTGTTTCCTTACCTTTGGTTGTCCTATATTGTGCAGGTTGAGGGGATTCTTGAATAATCACTGGTGTTTTAATCTCTGGCTCTTTCACTTGCTTTCTAGGCTTTAACTTGACAAATATTTTTGATCTTGTCTCTGTAGGGTCACTGGTTTCTGATGATAATTTTTCTTTGGCCCTAGGGCTAACACCTGATCCTTGTGTTTCCACCCGAAATCCACACAAAAACAAAAATGCAGACCATTCTCTATTCACCCTCTGAAGTTCATGCAAAACTATTAATTTAACTAGACCATGATGGAATAATGAAGTTTCACATGCCTGAGTTTTCATCTGCACCTTATCTGCCATCTTGGCCAAACTTCGAAACAAGAAGAAAGGTAAATCTAGAGAAATTATTCCAGTGAAATGCAATAAGAGTTTGAAATGATAAGAATACACCTTATGGTATCTTCCTTCACAGGTGAAGTACCTTTGAATGTTGGAGAGTAGGTTAGCATATGTATTCTTGACATAACCTCTTGGCACTTCTTTGGTTAAATCTGTGTCCACAAACTCTAGCTTCAAAAATATTTTACAAGGTTCTATTTCAAACCTGAAGTTCTTGAACCACCTTTCTTCTCCCCTTGGAATCTCTGTCACTAATGATATCATTTCAGGAGAAATTGGCAAGTTTAAAAATCCAACCTTTGTATTTGAACCTGTGAAATTAGTGGCAAATTCTTTTGTGACTTGATTATGACCTCCCTATAGCTTTTCATAGAATATCCAACATCCTACCTTGTTGAAGCCTTCTTCAACTGATTTATCCTTGGTGAGAGCCTCTATGCCTTCAGGTTCTGTTCTCAAGCAGTGGCCTGACCTGTGGTTTCTTTTTTCCTCTGTCATCTTTCCCTCGAAATCCCTGCGGCTTAAAAAAACCTGTAATAAACTACCTCGCTTGATTTCAGAGAAACTGGCTCGCTTGATTAAGGGTTCAGCCTTGCTTGAAAATTGAGAGAAGCTATGGTTTCTGCTTACCATAAGCTTATCATTCGAAGAAAGACATGCACCAAGTGTTTTTTTGCATGAGACAATACAACCAAGGACAACCATCCCTTTTCAAATTTAAAAATGACTAATGATAAATGACCCCTAATGAATCTCATGATGATTATGAATGGTTGCATGTGTGAGAAAGGATTCGTGGACTGACACTTAATCATGAAAATTTAACGAAATTTGATGGATTTGACAGTTGGACAAGATTGGTTACGAATCCCCGATTTCGTAGCGCATGTAATGTAATTTCAGGGTTTTGCACTATGAAAAGACCAACGTTTTCGTAGCGCAAAATCAATTTTTAACACTGTTTGCGCTACGAAAACGTGGTTTCGTGGCTTATGAATTTTTTTTTTTCAAAATGACTAAACACATGACTTTCGAAACATAATATGGGACCCTTAAAGTGTGAAACAATGTTGTTGGACTTTATTTGATAATGGAAATGAGACTCTAACCCTATGACTTAGACTCCAAAAACATAAAAATGACTTAACCCCTATCTAAGACCATGACTTAGGAACAAATGCAAATTGTCCAAGTTTGGAAATTTTTTATAGTGATAACAGTTTCAAAAATAGAGTGAGGTAGAGAGTGTGTTTGGCCCATTTTGATGAGGTTATAGGGGTAGCCCTCGCCCTTCAATGAGACCACAAAATGATCATTGATGATATATTTCTCTATGATATATATACCATTTTCAAGTCACAAATTCTTGCTAATATTGGGAATTTTTGGTTTAGTCACAATTTCTTGCCAATATTGACTAGCTTCACATAATTTTTTATTTAAAAAATGTTTTTATAATGTTCGTTATTGACATTATCTAAAATTAACATATTTTTTAACATTTTTCATTTACTATCCTTGGATGGGATGTCAATAGATAGACACGTGGGGAGGCGTGTTGCTGCCATCCCACCAATTATTATGGTAGGGGGTGTGGCAGTGCGTCCCACCCAAGTCATTAATTTCCTTTCATTCTATTGCATGATTTAGGATGGGAATTTACCACCCTCTAATGGTGAACCTTAATTCCCACAACACAAAGTTAATTTTGGGCATCAAAGGTAGATCTATCAGATATTGGGAAGCAAACATGAATCGTCCTTAGCCATGGTATAATCTAGTTAGACCTAATTTTCTCAGGAGTACTAGGAATTTTTAGAGGTGGGCATCTTGCATTCCAATCAACTTCACCACCCTGTGCACGTTGAAATTTGATGAGGCTTTTCAAGTGGATTCGCTCCAACAATTTAATTTTTTTATGGAAGGAAATTGATATATTCCTTTGGCTTTGCTCTTAGTCTCATATTGTTTCATCATCGTTTCTCATGTGGTGTATGAATTAGGGTGTTGTAATCTCTCAAGCTCTCTAATTGTTTCAAAAACCATGATTGCTTTTCCTTCTCATGGTAGTGCAGACAAGGCCAGCCTAGCTAGGCTTTTTCCTTTGCTTCCTCGTTTTTTTCTATCATTGATTTGCCTTTCATTTCCCTAAGTTTTCTTGGACCCCTCTCATGTCCAAGACTCCTTCTGAGACCTAAGTCCCTAGTCACCTAGTCACCTGCTTGTTTATTTGTGTTTTCCCATCTAGTTTGTCTTTATCTGGTGCTTGCAATATGAAGTGGTGTTTAACATGCATCCACACAAAATCCTATTTTGTTTTTCATCACAATGCCCCATTAGAGAGCGAGAGTCTAACATGGAGCAACATATTAACAAGAGCATGGGCTACTGGCATATTATCCTTATTTACCATTATTCAAGAACCATAGAAATAACATGAAATATACCCACAACATGTACCCAGAGATATGATTGCTCTTTCTTGTAGGTACCCACCACACGCATCACCATAATTGTTCCTTGTTCAACATCCTAAGTGTTGAAATTCACCCCCTACTAGTGAAATGATACTTGATTACAATGATATCCATTACACATAATAGGGAGGAGGTGATATGATGAGCTTTTACCTCTCTCGATGGCTAGATAGCAAGTGTGTAATTAACCATAAAAAATTGTTCGGGCATCAAGCTTAATAAAAAAGATGAGCACAATATTAGGATCTATCTAACTTATGTTGCTTCATAAACACCCTACATGAAATATATATATATGTCATATTTTTATTTTTATTATTATTTTTTAATTAATTAAATCAATTTTAAAATATTTATTCAAATCCCAAAAAATTTCGTTTATTAACATCCTAATGTCTTTAAAGATATAAAAAAATGTGAGTGTTCTAAAAGAAATCTTTATATGTTAAATAGTTCATGAAAATTTATAAAAACAAAAGCAATTTAAGTTAACACACAAATTTATATTATTTATAATTATACATTAGCAATTTAATTATTTCATATTCAATACAATTTAAGTTAACACATAAATTTCGATTATTTATAATTATACATTAGCAATTTAATTATTTCATATTCAATAATTTTCCAAATAATGATTTATACTTATTTAATATGTTTCTTTGTATTTTTTAAATATAAGAAAATTATTATACTTAAAAATATTTTATATGATAAATAGTTTATAAGAGATAAATGTCCTTAAAGTATAGTTTAATTGGTAATTGCTTTGTTACAAAATCATATATAAAGCAAAGGATTCAATGTTCAAATCACTAATATAATTTTGTTTAACATATATTTTTATTAACTATAATAAATTAGTGATTAATTAAATAATTTAGAGAAATTTTATAATCAAATTTTCATATTTCTCTACTTAAGCACACTATTAATTTATAATTTAGTAAGAACTCAATTTGTAATTTAGTAAGAACTCGGACATCTTGAGTCTACATAACTGAATTTCATCCCAAAAACACTTTCTTTAATTATATTAAAATTATATAACTAACTAATTAAATTCTCGTAAGAAATAGCTCTAATGGTTGTAATCAACAATTTTGAAATTTGTTAATCAACCATGTTGCATGTTAGTTAACTATGTATGCAAAATTAAGAATTAGAATGGGTTGTCCAAAAGTTTTGACTTCAAATGATAAATTATACATTATTAATTTCTACAATTCATGGATTAAACAAATTTAGATCCATCTTAATTCTGAATCAAAGAGGGGTCAAACTTTTTGAGATACAAAGCTCTTTTAAAATGAAAAGAAATTTCCAAAATTAAGATAAATCTATCTTAATTTAATTATTAATTTATTTCATTCTGACTTAATCAAAATGTTAAACATTACAACATCTTTATTATCCTCAACTAAAATACTCCAAACACAAAAAAAAAAAAATATTTCATATTTAATATTATTAATTTAAAATCTATAATACATATATATATATGATTAATAATATTTATATTAAACCGGTGAGTAAACCAAGTTCTTAAAGCCATCTATATACCCACATGAAAACTGAATTTATAATGACAAACCTAACAGTTTCGAATCCACATTTAGAGTGATTATGAATTCCCAATTTCCAATAATTTCTATCAATTGTCCATTTGCAAAGTTTAAAATATATATATCTATATATATATATATATATATATATATATATATATATATATATATAATTTTTTTTGTTTGGTTAAAGATGTTTTCATTAGCTAGGTATTTGCGGTGGCTTGGTTTTCCTTGAATAACAATAATGAGTCAACCCACATTAGCTGGTAGCAACTACTAATAATGGAGTAGTCTACCTAGGCGAAGGAATTTCCCAGGAATTGTAACCGGTCAGAAAACATTCCAATTCAGATGATGGGAAATAGCGAATGGCAGTTGAGTGAAATAGCTACCTTGATGTGTGGACCCATCCCACATCCGATGACCCGTCCTATCTCTGGCAACGTTTGCGTCGACCTCTATTAGGTCTCCGTATGAGTCATGTGCACCATGTTCATGTTAATCATGATGTATACATCATGTTATGGCAGAATAATGAAATTTTGAAATTAAGCTGTGTCTTCTTCTTAGAAAAACTAAAACAGAAATCAGACGCCATTCTTTGCAGAAACCAACAAGGGCACCCAACCATGGAAGACGTTGAGAAAAACATTGGTGAATATGTTGAGATTCAACATGAAAATTTCAGCACCCACGCCTAGATGCATTAGGCACCTAGACTAGGGTGGGGCCCATAATGTTATTTTTGGGTGCATGTATATTTTGGTTATCCCTTAATTAAGATGGACAATAAACTATAATCTATTCTCAGTGTAAACTTGAAATAGTTAACCGAGAGTGATAAACTCAGTTAGCTAGTGGATTTCGAGTTAGAGGTAGTTGGTGAGGCATGCAGAGTAATTCTAGTTGTAACAGAGTTCGAAGTACAGTGGTGCATTAGTTAATGTAGGTTGTAATCAATTTAACTCAGTGAAGTGAGTTAAACTCGGTTGTGCTAGTTGTAACTGAAGATACACTA
This sequence comes from Pinus albicaulis, assembly GCA_034641835.2. Taxonomy (NCBI): domain Eukaryota; kingdom Viridiplantae; phylum Streptophyta; class Pinopsida; order Pinales; family Pinaceae; genus Pinus; species Pinus albicaulis. The sequence continues at coordinate 45,159 of JAXQQM020083776.1, forward strand.
GTGAGAGATCAAGTGAATTAAATATTAATTAATTCACAATCAGTGATCTCACATGCAACTGAGGATTTACTATTATTAGCTAGATGCATGTCAGATCCAGTGGAGACCCAGTTGTGTTCTAGGTGAAAGGGAAGTTGAATATCAATTGTAGGATTATTGGCTTGCACACATGCAACCAAACATCCACTGGAGTGTCCGTGATACTTGCGCAGTCAAGGAAGGCCAAAATTCCTATCTTTTAGGGATTGCATCCATCAGGGATTGCGCAAGCAAGGCAAGTTGTCTAGAGGCTGAGAATTGGCTATGTGTTGGTTCGTTTTGTTCATGAAAGTATGACACAATTAGCTGAGTACTGGAGGGCTCTTGTGAGAAGAGTTTTGTATGTAATTGTTTCATGATCCATGCTTAATATACAATAGAAGATAGTGGGGTTTTTAGTTGTAAGCTTTCCCCGGGAAATTATCTGTGTTGTGGTTGATTTGATTCTTCTTCATGTTCATGTGATTAGCGATTGTGTTTTTAATTTTGCAAAATATTTGTAAAAGCGATTCAGTATTTAGCTTTAGTACATTTTTAGAATGGGTGAATCCAAGATATACATGCATGTTGTATAATTTCAACATAATATGCAGACGAGAAGCTGAGCTCTCCATTGGTGCCCAAGTCCAGTCATTCGTATGAGAAGTAAAGGGTCTATCCTCATCCTTCTAGCTGCTAGATGCTCGTTCAGATTCCGAGGGACCAATTCATACCAACAAAACATGTTCACATATCCCGCTCATGGCTTCGTAGGCGTCAGAACTCCTGTTGTCACTACTTGTGCTGCACTCTCTACTTTCAAATCGCTCTCGTCCCGATCATCGCCATCATTTCTCCCATTCTATATTTGGTCGTCCAGTCGAGGATCCCCAAATACTCTGTCCACAACATCAACATCAATGCGGACCTTAGCACAAATTGACAATTCTCTATAATCTAAGTGCCCATAATCCCAACCAAAAGATTGACATGTATTATCTTGGCAACAACCATCTCGTTGTTTCATACTTGGGAACGGAGCTCTGTAAGGGCTCCCTGCCGGTGTTCTGCTAGGGCCACAAGAACACCACTTTCTTGAACATGATGCTCAACAGGACCACACTCAACTCACTAATGGCATGGCATCCACACTCAACGAGCAGTGGCAACATGGCAACATTCCCTTGAATATTGTTATTATTCAATTGGATTTGATTTGAAATGGAAAATGTTAATTAAATGGTTTATTTCAAGTTAATCACGAATTAATGGTTATCCTAATATTCTCTCACATGAAGATAAGATAAATTCCACTTATTAAGCATTTTATCTTATTTGCATAGATAATGGTAACATAAGCATTGTTTATTGATGAAAATGGCACTTTCTGCTTTTCCACTTATTCCAATCAATAGCTCATCTCTATTACTCGTGTTGTTAGAACTTAAGGTTTCAAATGATATGCATATTGAAATATAAAATGGCAAGGAATATTTCATTATATAACTCTGTCATCATACTACTAGAAATTTTGTTTTAAAAGCTTGACACCTGACCATACATGTGTTCAAATTATATTCATTTTAGGGAAATAAAGAGAATGCTTTCAAAATACCACCAAGGTGTACTAAAATACACAAGGAAATGACATGTTATGTCCCAACAAAATTGGTAGTTTGTATTTTGGTCTCACCTCCTTAAATTATTATTTTTTTGCACTTTCTTCCCAAAAAAATATTAAAATATGTTTATATAAAAAATTATAGACCATGGCAGCACTTGGTTTTATCCTTTGGGCATATATACCCAAATTATTAATTCTTAGGCTCTCAATATGTGCTAGATTTTTTAGCTCAATCTCAGAGTTTTAGAAATTTGGGAATGTAAATTTTGAATCAATCTATCCCTTGTGATTTTTGGAAAGACCCACTTGTATATTCGAATATCTAGCAGGTAAATATCAAACACCTAGTTAAATAATTAAAAGTATAAATAATATTTTTTGTGGAAGAATATCTTTGGAATTTTGTGAAAACCCCAATTTGAGGTGATAATTTTTAGGTTACAACATGTTGCAATAATACAATTTAAGCTAAAATACCCTCACTATGTTTGAGCTATTAGATTTATAATGTGAATAAAGAGAAAATGTAAATGTCATTAACATAAGGGAAGTTAATTATTTAGATATTTTTCTTTTTGAAAAATGAAAATATTGTGATTATAATTTTCTATAGATCTGTCTAATTTTTTAAATCTTTAAATATAATCTCGTGATACATTAAAAATAATGAATATAAATATTTATCCCATTAAGCCCATAGACAAAATTACTATCACACATATTGTTAAAATGATAAAAGATATTTCCTTCCTCCAGTAGAATAGTTTACAAAATATGTTTGTACTATGGTTCTTTTATGGTTCCCCTCCTTTAAAACAAAATTGATTTCAATCCCCGCATTCTAAAAACATTAACCATGAAAGGCGCACACTCTCATATACTTTATCTATAAGTAACTAGATATTTGGACCAAAACATATTTGTAACATAGAATAGGTTACAACATATGTTTGTACTATGGTTCTTTTATGGTTCCCCACCTTTAAAACAAAATTGATTTCAATCCCTACATTCTAAAAGCATTAACCATGAAAGATGCACATTCTCATATATTTTATCTATAAGTAACTAGAAATTTGGACCAAAACATATTAACTTTACAAATATTCTTTCAATGATTAATACTTTGTACTTCTTGGTCAACTTACATAGAAACATGCATTATAATATGTTAGACATTGGAATATATTGGTTGGAAGATATTTGTTACAAATATTTTCTTAAGGAAATTAAAGAAATACATACCTCATTGGGGGTAGTTATGATGAAGAGGATGATGGATTCTTGGGGTAGTACTACCTTGTAGATGTTTTTTTTTTCTCTTTTCATTTTCCTTTATAAAAATTTAATCCTAAATGTAATCATTGAACTATGAATTCACAAGAGGACTTTCTCTACGTTTTTCCTCCACCCCATTGGTAACAAGAAAAAAAATTATCCTTAAAACATTGATATATATATATATATATATTATAAAGGATGCATCATGTCCTAAAGGATTCATCATGAGTGTGAACATGAATGTGATATATTTACATTACTATAAATCATTGGATTACAACAATCAAGAAAAATATATATGATGAGTAAACTAGTTAGTAACAAGTTTCGATTTATAATTCACATATCCTATAACCTAATAAACACGTAGTGGGATTAACAAAATTTCCAACATTTCTCTAGATCTCTTGTATAATTCACATTTCAACCTTGCTTATCCTAAAAATAATGTCAAATCACCAAGAGAATGGCTTATGGATTACCTTTCCAATTATTGGCTATTTTAAGTGGACAACCTAAGTATAATATTCTCTTTAAGACAAATTCGTTAGAATTTAAAACAAATTCAAGCATCTAAATAGCTTGACCATCTTATATTGTGCAACAAATTATGGCTTTGTAGTGTATTTGTTGAAGAAAATCCGCAGAAGAAAATAATTAGTACCCCAATAACAATTTAGATACCATAATATCCACTAATAATTTGAAAACCAATAACCAAATTTTCCTTTTAACTAGAAAGATATACTCCTTTGAATGTGCTTATAAATTGTGCATATAAATTCGATGTAAAACACATATTCTATCTCATTTATCTACTTGGTGAATATTTATAACTTTACATAAAAGCATTAGCTTCAACAATTGTCTACATAATAATCTAAACATACACAATAATCCAAATAAAAGTCCGATGATATCCACTAATAATTTGAAAAGAAATAGCTAACTTCTAGTTTCAACTACATGGATTTTGTTCCTTTAAATATGGTTATGCATCATGTAGCATGAAGTTTGTATCAAATATATACGCTACCTCCTTTTATCTCCATAGGTAAGATATCTAATGTTCCATAGATTTACTTTGATTGTGGCTTGGATCCATCTCCTATAACAAATTAATAATTGTGTTTCTAATCTCAATATAATTGCATCTTCCTGGTTATTTCTAATCTCAAGATAATTGCATCTTCATGATCATTCAATTTTCCTTTCATCCTTGTTTGCATGCTTGCTACATCTTTCCACTTTCCAACTTAAATACTTGTGCTCAACATAGTACAGGTACTTGCCATTTTCAACCTCTAACTCAAATTTTATATTTGATAAACTCCAATAGATGTATTGAGAAAATTGTAGTTAACATTCAATTGAGTCCCATTATAAAAATACATATAGGAATCTAGAGCTAACATATAGTTGTTATTATATACTATTCAAAATTAGCTTCAAGTGCATTAATATTGAAGGAAAAGGCCACAAATAATTGATTGATAGTGACAAAATTGTCTATTAAGCCTTTACCACTGCATGCTTTTTCTTGAAAGTTTCTTGATTATCAATGAGAACCCTTAGGTTTCCCCTATTGAAAAGTAGAGTTTGGTTCGAGCCCTACATAGATCCTCACAAATTTAGTAGTGGTTTCATCCTTAAAGAGATGTTAATCAATTTGTAAGATCAAAGCAAGGAAGTTCCCTTCATATTAATGTGATATTTTGACTCTATTAATTGTAATATTCAATTACAATCTACCTTAATTTCATAATAACCATTTCTTTTCATTTACAGAAAATTTATAGCAAGAGAAAGAACAAGAAATTCCAACAAACCAACGATGTTAGAGAAATGGAAATATCCAATATCTCCTTCCAACAAACTAAGGTTATGACAAAAGTTCATGACTAATTAATTGGAATTTGAAGCCCATTTAGGATTATTAAAATTAATGATCTAGTACTAATACTTCAAATGAGAGGTATGACTATATTGGATAACACTTCACCTTTTCTCCATTGGAGAACTCTCCTAGAAAAATCAAGCAATCATTGTAGTCTTATTAAAAAGATTGGAATAATGTAAGTATATGATAATAAGAATTTCCCTAAGAGCCTCTTTAATCTAATATTACATACGCATGTTCATAGCTCTTCCTATAACTCAGACACAATTATAGTTACTAATCTCATGTGGCTACTTTTTTCCATCTTTTGATAAACATGTTTTAATGAGAGAACAAAATAGGGCATTAAAAACAATAGGCCTCTAGATTTTGAAAAATATTAAAATAAAAGAGGGAGCATAGTAGCATGCATCTACCAAATGTTCGTCACTTACATCAAACTAATCTAACAATAACATTATGTAGAGGAATAGTCTCTCCATTGGTGTAAGTATGTAGTGACTAAAATAAGTGATTGATATTAGTCAGAAAGGGTCAAATAGTTGGCCATTTAGATTGCACTAAAAATATATAGACATGTTATTTTGTAGCATAGAAGATTTATGAGAGGAGTTTATATCAAGACAATGTCACTATTTTGAGGTTCAAACTAGTCACATGGATTAGTGTAATTCTTTGCGATTTAGGTAAGTGAAGGTATTCACTTCTTCAAGGATGTCCCTTAAACAATACATTCATTCCTACTAGGCTACTACCATAAGTTGGGTTATAATTGGCACTAAATCCAAACACCTAATGCCAAAATATTTCTAGCCAAAGTAAGTTCTAAGTGTTGTGTGGTAAAATATTAAATGTTGTCATAGAGTGCATAAATTCCATTGGGTGGAGAACACCCCTAAATCTAATAGTCCCTTTGTACTTTTCCTTGGCATTTATGAGGTTCTCACATAGTGCTTAGCACTTGTCATAAACTAATGGATCTGAGGACCATGCCCACAAGGAAATTCATTCATGTGATAAATAAGAACATCAATCTCTCCATATCACACAACCTCAATCTCCAAATTAGTTTCCTCTACCACTTACCACTTAGGCTTATGAAAATGCTAGCACAATTAAATTGGCCTTCTCTACCACTTAAAGATAAAAGGAAAGCCATTTGAGAGTGAGTAAAAAATATCCATATAAAAGTTAACTATTTTTTCTAATATTAAGTTATATACTTTTTGTAATTATAAAATAATTACACAGTTAAAAAAAAAATGCAAACCATCCTTTATTAAAAAAAAAAAAACTCCTAATTAATTAAATTAAAGGCAAGTAAAAAAAAAACAAAACATAAATTACATATTTTTTCTAAATTATATATTTTTTTCTAGTATTGAGCTATATACTTTATGTAATTATAATGTAATTACATAATTTAAAAAATAATAATTAAAAAAAAAAAAAAAAAATGAAAACCATCCCCGTTAAAAAAAACAAAACAAAACATAAATTATATATTTTTTCTAGTATTGAGCTATATACTTTTTGTAATTATAATGTAATTACATAATTTAAAAAAAAAAAATGAAAACCATCCCTATTAAAAAAATCATGATTAATTAAATTAAATGCAAATAAATAAATAAAACCAAACATAACCAAAAAAAGCTAATTAATTCAATTAAAATCAAATGCAAATAAAAAACAAAACATAACGAAACATATTTAGAGTAGTGGGAATTGTTATAAAGTTTTTTGATTCGCCATAAAGATAACGTTATCTTCGCCTGAGCATGAAATCTATACATTCATAGTCTCACATTATCTTCGCCTGAGCATGAAATCTATACATTCATAGTCTCACATTATCCAAGGATCGATCTCACAACCCTCATAGCTTTATGTTCACCTTCGACTTCTCAGAGATAACTTTAGCATTGGCATCGAGCCTGTCAACGACTAGGTCCCATCTCACGTGGACCTTAAACTTCATCAACTTCAATTTCCCCATTTTTATCTTCGCGAGCACATCAGCCTCCAAATTCAAGGGAACGTTGAGCCTGTGCAGAGCTTTGTGCCCAAGTACGAAACAACGCGATGGTTGTTGTCCAGATAATATATGTCAATCTTCTGGTTGAGATTATGGGGACTTACATTTACAGAGAACTAGAAATTTGTGTTGAGGTCCACGTTGATGCTGATGTTACTGATTTTGAGGTTGTGGACGGAGTATTTGGGAATCCTCGGCTGAATGACCAAATACAAAATGCGAGCAATGATGGAGATGGTCCCGACGAGAGAAATTAGAAAGCAGACAATGTAGACCAAGCAGCAGCAACAGGAGCTCTGGCACTTGCGAGACTATGAGTGGGATCTGCGAACCTGTTTTGTTGGCATGACTTGGTCCCTGGGAATTTGAACAAGCATCTTCCAGCATGAAGGATGAGGATGGACCCTTTCATTCTCAGACGAATGACACCAATGGAGAGCTCGGATTCTCCTCTACATATTCGCATGTGTTTTCCTCTACGTCTTCCTGTGTTTTCCAACAAAGAATGGAGGATGATTTCTGATTTGGTTTTTCTAAAAAGAATATGTGCTTAATTTCAATTTTTTATTATCCCACCATAATTTCAAATTTTCATTATCCCGCCCTAACATGATGGATACATCATGATTGACATGAACATGGTGCACATGACTCATATGGAGACCTAACGGAGGTCGACACAAACGTTGCCAGAGATAGGACGGGTTATCGGATGCAGGATGGGTCCACACATCAAGGTATCTATTTCACTCAACTACCATTTGCTATTCGTCGTCATCCGAATCAGAATGTTTTCTAGTCGGTTACCATTCCTGGGAAATTCTTCTGCTTGGGTAGACTACTCCACTAATAATTGTCCCCATTATCAATTCGACAACTAAGTTATAATAAATTCTCGAGATCTACTAATTTCCCATTCCTAAGAAGTCAGTTCAGCTACCAAAATTATAATATAGAAATTTAATAAAGTAATTTATACAATTTATTTTATAAAATGTTTTTTTATTTTACTTAAAAAATTATTCAGATTTAGAAATTAATTAATAAAAAAATAAAACAGATAGAGAAAGAAAGAAATAAATAAATTATTTTAATGTCCACGAGGCAAAAGATAGCCTATGTGACATATTGCTTCTCCATCTGGCTCTTGAATTCAACCTTTTTCCTGTGAAGTCTCACAATAAACGCTCTGAGCTTCTCGACAAACCCCTCGTTAAATAGATTACTCCAAGAGATGACCGCGAGTATCTGCATAACTTACCCTGATGTCTTTGAAGGCCTAACATTCTAAAATGAAATTCTTTTCAGTTTCCACTTTTTCGGAAGAGAAAAAAATACGCTATTTCCTCCCACACTTCTATTGGACTTTTCTAGCGCCTCGTTTCAAAACACAGTTGATGAGAATTAGTCCTTAGTTGAGCAATAAGAATTTTGGTTCTCTTAGAAATATTGGCTCCTATGTGCGCTTTTTATTGATGATTATGAGTGGGATTAAACTCTTCAATATAGTACTTTTTATTTTTCCCTAGCTCCTTCTCCCAAGTACGTTTGTGGAACTTATCCATAACAAAAAATTTTATCTCTTTACTGTTTGTGGGACACACGCTCAAGCAAATACCCCATTTACTAAACCATTTGTTATTCTGCTGCATCCTAGTCTTGTTGCTTTTGCACAATATGTCGTTAAAAAAAACCTCCCTCTTCCATATTCTCAATTTTTTTTAAATACCTTATGACTCACACCATAAGAATTGCTTCAATGGGACCAACCCTTATTTCACTTAACAAGATAGCATAAGGAATTGCACTTTTAATTTTGAATTTGTTTGTAATCAAACGCTTTTGAATTTTCTCAATTTGTTTCCATTGCATGTTGGATGTATTGTTGGCCCACAATTCACAACTGTAGAGAATCATCAGGATCACTAAAAGCCCAAAAAGAGTTAGAGTGGTTTTTCAGTCCCATAACTCTGCCTCTCTACTCCTATTTTGAAAAACATACAATGCTTTCGAACCCCCCAAATTTATTTTCTTTCTACAACCATCCCAAGATAGATTTCCGTTGAAGTCAATTCCAAGGTATTTGTAATATGCAACTTCTTACAAAATGTTGCCTTCAAAGTAGAACTTATGTTGGTTATATTTTCTTTTGTTAGAGAAAACCACTACTTTTGTTTTTCTAATATTGACTTGCATCCCCACCCTTCTACAAAAATGCTCAAGAGAAATTAAGTGTTCTTGCAAACCAAGAGCAGATTTAGCAATCCAAATAAGGTCATCTGCGTACAAAAGAAGCCTTATAACAAACTTTCCCAAATGGATATTGTCACCCCCTTGTGAATTTAGCCACTCTTTAAGTTTGTCGATATATAAACCAAAAAGGATAGGAGACAATGATAAACCTTTCCTGACCCCGATATCGCTTCTAAAACTTTTAGAAATGCCTACTGAAGTTCTAATTTCGAATTTCACCTCTTCATATAGTTTATGCATCGCTACTCTCAAATGCCTGGGAACCCAAAGTTTCTCCATTTTGTGCCAAAGATTATCCCTAGGAACCATCCCAAAGGCTTTTATGAAATCAACAAAGCAACACAAGGCTTCTTCTTTTTTCTCCCAAACTTTTTCAATAATGTACCTTAAAGTTATACCATGATCAACTATTAAATGTTTAGATCTAAAACCTGCTTGCCCTTTAGCACGTTTATCTCGTTCTTCTGCCCACTTGCTGATTTTATTTTCTAACATGTTTCCAAATAACTTTGAAAACAAGGGGTTTATCATTATGGTCCTATAACTGGAGGGATTATTGACATCACCACTCTTGAAAATAGGTATTTCCAGGCTAGTTGTCCAATATATGGGGAACTCCTGTTGTATGATGTTATTGAAAAAATTTGTAATGTGAGGTGTAAGAATTTTTAAGCCTCGCTTTAGATACTCTGCTTGGAGTTCAGCTAAGTCTCTTGCTTTTCCAACACCCAATTTCTTGATACCCATCTCTACCTCTTGCACTGTGAAGTGTTTTGTATCAGTATTGACCAAGGGAGCCTTGGGATCCTACTCATAAAGTTTATTTTTTTTTCGTTTAAGCCACAAGGATTTGAACATTTAATCTCTTGCTCTACATATGAATTCATAAAAAGGCGATCACCAATTGATCTACACCCTGTGGGAAATCTTGCTCATAAAGTTGTCTTGCATAGTCAAACCATTTAGAAGTTGTAATATTGTTTTCAGTTTTCAACTTTCTCGGTTGGAGCTCCTTCCAAAATAATTTGGGGTTATTTTTCCCAAGGATAATTAGTTTTTCTCTCCTCAAAACCATGAAATCATCCTTTTTTTTTCTTAATATCTGCTTGTAATATTTGAGCTTTATGTTATACTTGTTTGACTCTTTGCACATTCTCCTTGCCTTTTTGCATTCCTCGTCAAACAAAGCATTAACTAGAAAGCATTTTGTTTCATACTTCTTATTTTTTTCTCTTTTGCACTCTACAAGTGCACTTTGAATTAAATGTGTTAATTCGTGACTATGAAGATTGTGAAATGGGCTTTTCTCCTTCTCGAAGAGCCTCTCTAGCATTATTTTGAAGTGTTGGCATGTGTTGTCCTTGATGGAAACCTACTTGATGAAATAAGATTGTTGGAAATATGATGCAATGTGTTGTCTTTGATGGCAACCTACTAGATGAAGTTGTCCTTGATGAAAACTGACTTGATGAGTTGTCTTTGGATGGCAACCTACTTGATGTAGTTGTTCTTGATGGAAACCTGCTTGATGAGTTGCCTATGATAAGCAACCCATGTGTTAAATATGTAAGGATGATGTATCTATGTGTTAAAAGGAAGGATGATATATCTACAGATTAGCTCAGAAGTAACAGAAGAAAGGAATTCCAGTAAAGTGCCAGAGAAATGATAAATAAGTCATGTCACAACGCATACGCGGGTTTGTTAAGGAGAAGTAGCGTATGCATGCGGAAAAGTACGTGCCAAGTCGCGTATGCCTATTTGCGCTATAATTTTATAAAACTAGGGGACATACCCATGGTTTTGGCACATAGTATTGAGCACTGGATTATCTATTTGATCCTGTCCAGGAATACCATCGGAAGTGGTGTGGTTTTGGCTCGTGGTATTGACAAAGGCTAAATCTATATAAGGAGAAGAAGATCATGGTGCATGTGTCTAGGCATGGAATGAATACTTCACTCTGGAGTATATCTATATGGATTGAGTAACAGTTTACTATTTGATCTGAATTAATAATGCACCTATGAAGAAAATGATGAAGAGGGATCTCTAGATCTGAAATGTATATGTATTTTGTAGATCTGTTTATGGAATGTTTAGATCTGAGATGAGGCGAAATAATTTCTGAAGTAAAGGATGAAATCTGAGTTGTTTATCTGATCTGAAAAGCTGCACAGTCCTGAAAATTTATAGATGTATACGTAGGTTCGCTTCAGTAAAAGCGTGTGTATACACGGGTCTGCTTAAGGAAAAGCGCGTATGGGCAAATAGGGTTTTATGAAGAATGCACAGAAGATATCACATGTTTGTGGGATTGAAAGCACGTACACATTTGTGTTCAAAGAAGTAAAAGCGCGCATGGAATCTAGGGTTTGCTGAAGTAAGTGGAATGAAATGTCTGATCTGTTTTTTTGTTTTACTATTATTTACCAATGATGTATTCATAAAGAACTGGGTTGTTTGAATGATGAATATGCTGCTGATTATGTTAATTGAAGATCAAGTCGTTGGTTGCTTGGTTGATGATTCAATGAATGAATTGATGGGGTTATAAGTTTCAGTTTGATGAATGTTGAGCTTAAATGTGTGGAGTGGGTCCAGTCTGAAAATATGATGAAACGTGGCCTACAAGTTGTATTGTATGGAAGCTGTTGGATCCAGTATGAAAATTGATGAAACGTGGTCCATGGTGGTGCCGAGGGTCGAAGCCTTCAGTGAGGGGGTTGTAGCTCCCTTCCAGTGGTAGCTGGTAAACGAGAGCAAGGGGTAGTAGCTCCCTTCCAGGAGAGGCTGGTAAACGAGAGCAGGGGGTTGTAGCTCCCTTCCAGGAGAGGCTGGTAAACGAGAGCAGGGGGTTGTAGCTCCCTTCCAGGAGAGGCTGGTAAACGAGAGAAGGTTGTATCCTTCTGCAGGTGGGTGCCTGCGTGCTGGTATGAGTCTGCACCAGTACATGGTTGTAAAAAGTTTTATTTATAATAAATATTGAAGACAGATACGACGGCAGCGGTGGTTTTCTCCCGAATTGGGTTTCGACCTTAAATCCTGGTGTTCATGTGTGTTGCTTATGTGTGATGGTTTATTATGTTATTACTGCACATGCTTACTGCTAATTAAACATCTGATGAATGAATGATGCATAGATCTAAGTAAAGAACTAAATGCATAATAAGATCTCTGTATATACGCGAGTTGTGTTCAGTAAAGTAGCGTATGGGTTTTAGAGAAAGAAAAAGTAAAAAGTTCTGAGTATGCTCAAAATACTAATTCACCCCCCCCTCTCAGTATTTTTCCCAACAATTGGTTTCAAAGCAGGTCCTTCTGCAGAAGCTTGATCGCTTGAAGGAGATCCGTCGCAATGGGAATTCATGAAGGAGTATTGTCTCTAAGGCCACCTTTATTCAATGTAAGTAATCTGTTATTCTATAAGATACGAACAAAAGCATATTTGCAAAGTCTTGGTGCAGAAGTATGGTCAATCGTGGAAGAAGGTTATCGGTATCCGAAAATTATTCCTACTGATGCAGCAGAAAGAAAGAAATATGAAATCAATGCCAAAGCAGTCAATGTTTTATTAGGAAGCCTGTCTGAATCAAAATTTGTTAAAGTGATGCAGCTAAATTCAGCAAAATAAATATGGGACAAAATCATTCTAAGCTATGAAGGAGATACAAAGGTAAAAAGTGCCAAACTCCAAACTCTCAGAATTGAATATGAAAATTTAAGGATGCATAGTGATGAGAGTATTTCCAGTTTATTTTTACGTCTAGATGATATTGTAAATCGTATGAGAAGTTTGGGTGAAACCATAACCGATACTACTCTGGTTGAAAAAGTCATAAGATCTTTGACTTCAAAATTTGAGTCAAAAGTATCTGCTATTGAAGAAAGGCAAGATCTGCAAACTCTTACTATTGTTCAACTACATGGTATTCTAACTGCTTTTGAAATGAGAAAAGAAGGTCCCTCTCAAATCAGAGAAGTTGCCTTTAAGGCATGTGCAAAAGGAAAAGAAAAGGAAGTTGTCAAGGAATCAAGCTACATATCAGAAGAAGAAGAAGAAAATTTTGTGAGAAGACTCCAACCAGGTACTGGAAGATTCAAAGGTAAGCTTCCCTTCAAATGTTTTAATTGTGGAAGAGTTGGTAATTATGCTACTAAATGTCCTTATGAAGAAAATCATGATAAAGGGAAACAATTTGAAAAGGGAAAGAGCTATTATACAAATGAAGATAATGATGAAATGACAAATGAGGATGAAGAAGATTCTGACCAAGATTTGCTAGTGCTCATGGCAAGGAACCAAAAGAAGAAGGCTACTCAAAGAAAGGAGATATCTAGAAAACATGTGAAGCAGAAAATGAAGAAGATGAAAAATGTACTAATCTTTGTGATTCACTTATGCAAGCAATGGTGAAGATAGTGAAAGTAACAGTATGGGTCTAGAAGCAAATATCAAGATTAATGATGAAAATCAATTTAAAAATAAGAAATCTATCTACCAAGATATGATATCTGGAATGAATGGTCAGATAGAAATGTATCAAAGATGGATAGAAATGTATCAAAGACCGCAGGATAAATTAACCAATCGAAGTGAAAGACTTGAAGCAGAAATCATCTCCCTCAAAGAAGATCTGGAAAAATCAAATAAGAAGAATGAAGAACTTTTACAAACTTTTGAAGAACAAGAAAATGGGTTGAAGGAAGAGATTTTAAAATTGAATGATCAAGTAGAAGAAGGAAGAAGGATTGAAGAAAGTATGAAGAAGCAATGCCAAAGATTGGAGGTTGAGGTAAACATTTTTAAAGGTAAATTAGAAGAAAAAGATAAACTCTTAAGGCTTCAAGATAGCACTAAGATTCTGGACAATATTCTTAGTAGTCAAAGGTCTCCTTCTATTAAATTTGGTCTTGGTTTTCATGAAACTGTTAAAGGAGAATCTAGTTCACAAGGAAGTGCTAAAGATTCAAAGGATATCAATGCAAAATCTGAAGTGTTCAAAGAAACAAAAGATCAACCGAAAATCCTGAACTCTCAAAAGAAATCATTCCCTCCTATGATCAATAATGTTGAATGCTTTAAATTTCATAATTATGGGCATATTGCAGCCAATTGCAAAAGCAGAATGTTTCAGTCACATACAAACAGATTCTACACAGAAAGGTACTCTGGTTTCTTCAAGGGATATTGTTTTTCATGTAGCAAGTATGGTCATAAAGCAGCTGATTGCAATAGAAGAAAGAATAGAAAAACACATTATGATCCTTATGCTTACTTTTCTGGTCATGCAAGATGTTATGCATGTAACAAGTATGGACATGTAGAAAAAGAATGCAAGATGAATGGATCTAAGAAATTGGATACTTTCCAGCACACAATAAGAAATTTCAAGCAAAGCTGGAAAAGGAAGGAGGACTGGTAAAAAACGTAGGGGATAATAATCCTACTGCAGTCATCCGCTTCTAAAGCTTATTTCTCATAATGACTGCAGGAATGATGTGAGATACATTCTAGGGATTAGTAATGTATCATCACAGGGGGAGCAATGTATGGTGATTCTCATGGTTGGCTTGGTAATTCTGGTTATGTTTATTTCTGACAATACATATGATGTGAAGAAGACAGAGACAAGTGGTACAAATTCAGGGGGAGATGAAGGAGTGAAATTTTCATTATTTCACTTTCCATACGTGGGTTTCATGAACTAAAGCCGCATATACACGCGAGTTCTGCTGGAGACAGTCACGTATGCTTTTCTGATAAGAAAAACAGTAAGATAGCTAAAGATCAGGAACACAGGTTCAGGGGGAGCATCAGTCTAACAACTAATTATTGAATTGTTGGCATTGTATCTAATTATTCCTTAGTTCTTGCTCAAATGATGATGACATGATACATGGTTCCTTATGATGAGATTATGGATGAGCCCTGTTTGCTTTTTGCTGAAGAATATCTTTTGTTTCACACATGGATGAGTTGGAAGTCTTATGATTCAGAGATAAGAATAGATCATGCAGAATTTGTTGCTATGGTTGAGACCTTTTTCCTAAAGCATATTACATCATGATGAATCTTGAAGATCTTGGTGATTTTGGATCACATGGATGATTGTTTGACACATATTGTCTATTGAAGAAGTTGGTCTGACATGATAATTCCTCTTGGGAAGAATATGTAGACGCTGCAAAGAATCTGAAGGCTTGGTTAATGATGTTCTCATGCTACAACTATTGGATGATACGTGAAAATACAACTACATTATCCTATCTATCTTTTCTCATATATTCCAGGGAAGCATTCAAATTTCTCAGACAGAAGCTGGGAGATGTCTCTACCTCTCAGAAGATCAGATCTTCTTAAATTCAAAAGATAAAATTGGATACGCGGATTTGCTGAAAGACAGTCGCGTATATATGCGAGTTTATACACAGAAAACCGCGTATGGGTGGTTGCTGACAAATTTTTCTGGGTCAGCATTCTTCAGCACAGCTGTGGTGCTGTTTGGTATCTCTGGTGATGTTTCAGCTCTTATATTTCTATTTCATTCTATGATATTGGGTGAAGATGTCTTGATGATTTGCTGTTGAAAGTGTTCAGGATGCACAAGCTAAGGGGGAGATGAAGGAGTGAAATGGCTCAAGAACAGGTGTATAGGTTTAGGAGGAACATTAGACTTGCTGAGAATTATGCATTGTTGGCATTATGATGGTTCTAAATTATGATCTCTCTCTTGAGGCCCTTTTGATGTTGGTCATAAAAAGTCATATTTGTATTTTGATGAAAAGGCTATGACCTATGATGTAAATTGTAATATTCAGTCATGTAAAGGGCTCGGTCAAATTTGTAAACCCACTTGGTTGGGTAGTTGAGTCAAATTGTGTAAACCCACTAGGTTGGGTACTTGAGTCATATATGTAAATCCACTTGGTTGGATCTTTGATGAAAGTATGAGTCCTTGGTGATAGGAAAGGTCATAGAGTCATGTACTTCATTGAAAAATATGTTTGAAGATTCAGCATGAACTCAGCGGGAGCATGGTAACTTCAGTGTACATCAGATCTACAGAGCTCTTCTTTCTACATGTGGAGAAAAACATTGTCTTGGCTTTGATCCGCCCTTTGCCCTTGATGTCAAAGGGGGAGAGTAACCTGGTGTTTGAATAAGGGGAGAGTATCATTGTGTTTGCATAATGGTTATAATCAATGTATCTATCTGTTATGGGGATCAAACACCATCATGGTTGCCATCAAGTCCAAAGGGGGAGATTGTTGGCATGCGTTGTCCTTGATGGCAACCTACTTGATGAAATAAGATTGCTGGCAATATGATGCAATGTGTTGTCTTTGATGGAAACCTACTAGATGAAGTTGTCCTTGATGTAAACTGACTTGATGAGTTGTCTTTGGATGGAAACCTACTTGATGTAGTTGTTCTTGATGGAAACCTGCTTGATGAGTTGCCTATGATAAGCAACCCATGTGTTAAATATGTAAGGATGATGTATCTATGTGTTAAAAGGAAGGATGATGTATCTACAAATTAGCTCAGAAGTAACAGAAGAAAGGAATTCCAGTAAAGTGCCAGAGAAATGATAAATAATTCATGTCACAACGCATACGCGGGTTTGTTAAGGAGAAGTAGCGTATGCACACGGAAAAGTATGTGCCAAGTCGTGTATGCCTATTTGCGCTCTAATTTTATAAAACCAGGGGACATACCCATGGTTTTGGCACATAGTATTGAGCACTGGATTATCTATTTGATCCCGTCCAGGAATACCATCGGAAGTGGTGTGGTTTTGGCTTATGGTATTGACAAAGGCTAAATCTATATAAGGAGAAGAAGATCATGGTGCAAGGGGGTGCATGTGTCTGGGCATGGAATGAATACTTCACTCTAGAGTATATATGTATGGATTGAGTAACAGTTTACTGATTGATCTGAATTAATAATGCACCTATGAAGAAAATGATGAAGAGGGATCTCTAGATCTGAAATGTATATGTATTTTCTAGATCTTTTTATGGAATGTTTAGATCTGAGATGAGGTGAAATACTTTCTGAAGTAAAGGATGAAATCTGAGTTGTTTATCTGATCTGAAAATCTGCACAGTCCTGAAAAGTTACAGATGTATACGCAGGTTCACTTTAGTAAAAGCGCGTGTATACGCGGGTCTGCTTAAGGAAAAGCGTGTATGGGCAGATAGGGTTTTCTGAAGAATGCATAGAAGTATACACAGGTTTGTGTGCATGAAAGCACGTACATACACAGGTTTAGTGAATTAAAAGCGCGTATGGAATCTAGGGTTTGCTGAAGTAAGTGGAATGAAATGTCTGATCTGTTTTTCTGTTTTACTGTTATCTGTCAATGATGTATTCATACAGAACTGGGTTGTTTGAATGATGAATATGCTGCTGATTATGTTAATTGAAGATCAAGTCGTTGGTTGATTGGTTGATGATTCAATGAATGAATTGATGGGGTTATAAGTTTCAGTTTGATGAATTTTGAGCTTAAATGTGTGGAGTGGGTCCAGTCTGAAAATATGATGAAAAGTGGCCTACAAGTTGTGTTGTATGGAAGCTGTTGGATCCAATTTGAAAATTGATGAAACATGGTCCGCAATGGTGCTGAAGATCGAAGCCTTCAGTGAGGGGGTTGTAGCTCCGTTCCAGTGGTAGCTGGTAAACGAGTGCAGGGGCTAGTAGCTCCCTTCCAGGAGAGGCTGGTAAACGAGTGCAGGGGGTAGTAGCTCCCTTCCAGGAGAGGCTAGTAAACGAGAGCAGGGGGTTGTAGCTCCCTTCCAGGAGAGGCTGGTAAACGAGAGAAGGTTGTAGCCTTCTGCAGGTGGGTGCCTGCGTGCTGGTATGAGTCTGCGCCAGTACATGGTTGTAAGAAGTTTTCTTTATAATAAATATTGAAGACAGATACGACGGCAGCGGTGGTTTTCTCCCGAATTGGGTTTCCACCTTAAACCCTGGTGTTCATGTGTGTTGCTTATGTGTGATGGTTTATTCTATTATTACTGCACATGCTTACTGCTAACTAAACATCTGATGAATGAATGATGCATAGATCTAAGTAAAGAACTAAATGCATAATAATATCTCTGTATATACGCGAGTTTTATGAAGGTTATCCACGTGTATACGCGAGTTGTGTTCAGTAAAGTAGCGTATGGGTTTTAGAGAAAGAAAAAGTAAAAAGTTATGAGTATGCTCAAAATACTGATTCACCCCCCCCCCCCCTCTCAGTATTTTTCCCAACATGAAGGTATTACAATTTTTTGGAGTCAAAATAATTTTTCCCTTTGGAATATTTTGTTGAACACACTGAGTTTTTGACCCTAACTGCTTCTTTCCAGTTGTTACACCATTTTTTGGTCATCTAACCCATTATCATTAGATGAACCCAAGTACACCATGTAAGACCAGTTTTACCCTAAGTAAAATTGCTTTCACCACGTGAAATAACTTATTTGTTTATACTTCCCGGTCATATTTAACCCCAAACAAGGAAATTAATTAAATAAACCCTTATTTATTTAATTATTTCCTAAGAATAAGTTATTTAAATCATTATTTAAATAATATTCTTAGTTAAATTTGACTAAATCATCCATAAATAATTAAATAAACCATTATTTATTTAATTGTATTCCCATCATTTCCTAAAATGATAAATAAATCATTTATTTATTTATTATTTATAAATAAAGGAATTGACCCAAGTCAAGAATCCTTTTCCCTCCAACAAATATAATAAAATATTCCTAAAGGGTGCTTCTAGAATTCGATTAATAATATTTTATTCATACACCGAGTTCTAGACCGCCCTAATATTTTGTTATAAATAGAAGGGTTTTCCCCATTCATTAATCACCTTCATTG
The DNA here is from genome assembly GCA_034641835.2 of Pinus albicaulis. Lineage (NCBI taxonomy): Eukaryota > Viridiplantae > Streptophyta > Pinopsida > Pinales > Pinaceae > Pinus > Pinus albicaulis. Next base: position 64,168 of record JAXQQM020083776.1, read on the forward strand.
CATTAGATCACTCTGGATCTACTCTTGGTCACCATTTTCCATTTTGTTTTTTGAACTCCCATTGAGTTCTATGTTTGTTTTTCTACACCCAAGAGAGAGAGAAATGTTAGATCTGAAACACTGAGGACTTTCAAGAACCCATCCCACTGAGGAGAACCGGAAGACACATTTCTTGTTTTCCTCTCAGGTGCCCCATTCTTTAATATAATACAAAATTCTTTTAAATACATTCTTCTTGTCTTGTCCATTGGATTTATGGAGCCATGTTATATTTTATTTGCTTAATGTCTTTTGTGCTTAGATCTGAATTTGTGCAGCAAACTTAAAGATATTTTGCAGCCATAACCGATGTTAGGGCTATTTTTTATGCGTAGCTAAAGTGATCTTTTACGACGAAAGAATCATACTAACACTAGTCCAAGAGAAACCTAAATAAATTGGCTTGTGATATGATTTTAAGTCCCAAAGTTGATCTCCTTTAAAAACTTCCTCCATTTTCTCACACAAACTATGAGAGCAAATTACATAACCTACTACACTTGCTCCATTGTAAGTATTGCAAGTGAAATTATCAAACTTTTCCCATCTATTCAAACCATTACAAATGACTAAATCGAAAGCCCCACGTAGAGTAAGCAATTGTTCACCAAAGAGATTGCAACCCTTGTCCTCTAAAATTCTTTCCCACTCATTATTACTCTCTTTTGTTAGCCTGATAGGGTCGTAGTCTTCTTTACAACAAATAATGCTAGCTTGCTCACTTGCAGTCATAGCATTGAAATCAACCACTATAAGGACTTCACCTAGCTGAGAATATGTTGCAATATCTACTTTTAAGGCTGCAAAGGAATCTTTGTGGTCAAGCCCTCTACTTTTGTAGATTTTTGAAACTTGCGACGCAAAATAGCATGTTGCAAATATGATGTGATTTCCATTTTCTGATATTTTAAACCAAACAAATTGTTTATTTGAGTCTTCTTTCTCTAGCTGAATGAAACAACCTTTTTTTTCTGTCACTAATACCATGAATGATACCTCCGTGTCCTTTGCCAGTCCCTGTTGCCTTGTTCCACACTGCCATCTTCCAGTACCCTTCAAACAAAGGTTTCTTATACCCTTCATGCTCATGTGTTTCTATGAGGAAAACTATGTCTCTATCTCCCGCAATAGGCCCTAACCCAGGTCCTCGTCTCCATGGGTAACCTTTGCAATTCCAACAAGCTAATCCTAAGGAAACCTGGGTGTGACTTGATTGCTATCTGTTTTACATGCAAGACTCGTAGTTGAGTCTTTGTGCTTGCTTGCCCATACTGACCTTTCTTCCTAATTTCCTGCTAAAGAGTTTGTTGCCTCTTCTTTAGTATCATCTTGCTGCCATGTTTTGGAAGGAGGTCCAAATCCCACTATCATAACTTTACCTTTATAAATACAAGCTCTCTTGCCCTCATATATTGTTGCCTGAACCTTTGACATTTCATCTCGCCTTTCCTTTTTTTTTCTTACAATTAAATCTTCTTATATAGAAAATCGAGAACCCCTCAAGAGTTTCTTCTTGCTTAGAATGATATATTCATCACACAAAATAGGCATGATGACTTTTATGGGTCTGACTCTCTCACCATTAAACTTACCTACCCTCCATGCTTGGAATATTTGTCCTTTCTTCTCTTGTTGTCTCTTCATGGTTGTCTATTTGGGAAACTTCTTTCCCTTTATTCTAGGATGGTTTTGTATTCACCACCTTTCTACTCTCCACTACAACTTTCTTCATGTTTTTCACATCCGCCTTCATGCATTGCCATTTTGGCTTCCCTATCAGGAGAGTTTCCTGTAGCAATGCCACTTGCTCCTTCAAAACTTTATTGCTTTTTGCTAAAGCCTAGTTTTAAAATGTTATTACATGAATTGCATGATTTTTTTCTTGCTCTTTAGCTTCTAAAACCTCCAACCTCTTTTTTGCACTTAATAATTCTTTCACATAAAGATTAGATGACCAAGTGAGAGGTGTGGACATGGGACTATAAAGGGCAGAATAATCAATGAATTTTCCTTTGGGTCTGTCTTTTTCACATGCTTGCAAAGGGGAATTGTTTGAATATTTCTTATTGCGAAGGGCTTGAGTGCTTTCCCTTTGAGACCATTTTTTCCTTGTCTAGTCCCATTCTAGATGGGCTAGTCCTCGTTTTAAAATGCCTTGATATTGTTTTGCATTGACCCAAACCCATTTCCCATCTTTGGCTGATGAGACAATTTTCACTTGACCTAGATCATTTTTTCCACAGGTTTTGAAATTTCTTGTCTTGTTTTCATGTTTTATGATGCACTGTCCTTTCAATCAAATGTCTCTAAAAATGTTTGGCTTTATTCACTCCCAGTGGGTCCTCTTGCCTTCCACTGCCCTTTTCGATCACGGGTATCTATGGAATTTGACTGCAAAGTAGAGATTAAACGACCACAGAAAGGAAACATTTCTTTCGAAGTCATTATTATTATTAATAAGAAAATAGCATTGTTTCTCAATTAAATTGATTCTAAACCAAAATCATTCTCGATATTAAAAAAAGGCGTAGTCTAACTTATAGACGAAATGACCTTTTTCACAACATATTTTTAGGTTAATTTTATTCAAAATCCGGTAAATATTTTTAAAAACTTGAGTTTAAGTTGCTTAATTTGTAGAATTAGAGTGCCCTAACGGTTTTTTAGGGTTTCAAATCTATTTGTGCATTTTAAACAACTAAAAGTCACTCTCTCTTGAAATTGTTTTGTTGGATTTCAGTGAAAAAGTCTATTTCGTCTATAAGTTAGACTACGCCTTAAATAAAAAGCAATTGGAATAGTCCTTAAGTGCAACTTTTTGGATTTTCTGGCGGATTTCTAGCTAGAATCCGACAAAAAATTGTGGCTAAATCTTTATTTATGTTGTTTAAACTGGTTTTTTGACTGCATATATGGATTCAACATCCTCAAAAGTTGTTGGGGCACTTCAATTGTGAAGATTTTGTCTGTCAAACTTTTGATTTCAATGAATCCATGCCGGATTCTAGAAAAATTAGATAGAAAATTAAATCGGAAAAATTTCCAAAAAATCGCACTTAAAGACTACTCGAAAACAATTTATCCACCACAAAATTTAAAATAACTAAATAAAATATTAACCTAGGATGGGGTGTTTTTCACGCAAGAAGGTGGGGGGTGGATTGTTGCCATACCACTAGGGACATGGCAACATGCCCCCTTAATTATTTAACCATGCATAATAATTTTGGCATGGGAATGTCACCCATATGTTGTCCAACACTCTACAAATGGAGCACAATCTTGGCTCTCTAGACCTCTATCAAATCTATCTCCTTTGACAAACAACCTCGACATCTAATAATCTGACTTGCTCACCTTGTGTGACTAAGCAAAATTTGGCACCATCAAGAATGGAATTCAATGTTGAGGTCCTAGAAATTCATTGCACCAATCCCGACCACAACCTTGGAAAGAAGGCTATCAGACAAGGCTGGGCGCTTCAAATAACTAATTCAAGATCTCTAGAAACTCAATTTTTTGTTATGTGAAGGAGTCAAGCTCTTGTTTGTCAACTCAACCTCACCCATTCCTCTGCGCCATGTCTGCAATGCTCCAACTCTCTTGGATTTCCTGGCAAAATTCAAGGAAATAAATGCCACCTTGTTAGTGAGCTTTGCTCTACGGGGTTGTTGCTTTCCCTTCTCAACTCTTACTGGCAACTCGAATTGTCTCTCAATAATGGTCATTAGACAAAGTTATATCCATCTTCCTAGAATCAGCTTGAGAATCCCGTTATAGTGAGGTACTATCAATATTTGAGTAGCCACATTCCATGACAAGTTGATTCCTTTCACCCCCTATAATTTTCTTGCTCCCTCATCTACTAGTTTCCCTATCTTGAATCTAGCTCCTAGTAGAGACTTGGTTTCTAATTTATATTCATTGGCCATTGAGTGCACACATTTTCAAGGAAGCCCCACTCTCTCTTGGTCCCTTGACCCTCCTCTCTAGACCTTTACTTTGTTGGATCTAGCCCTCATTTGATTGCTTCCCTTTGTACGAGGCACAATCTTGGCTAAGCTTTCTTGAAATATTTTCAAATCCTATCCACTTTTGTCTCCATTCTAAAAACCACCTCCTTGTTCTTTGGCCATACTCTCGTTGTGTGGTTTCCATGCCCTACCAAAGAGCTTGTGTTTATCAAGGTGAAACACACTACCAAGAGCGCAGCAATTGAGGTAGTACACAGACGCAAATCAAAGTTAAGGATTCAACAACTCACTTTCAGAAACTCACCCCACCTCTTATTCGTGAAGAACTCACTTGTCCAAAAATGGAAGGGGGTGAAATCGCGAAGTTGGGAAACACTTTTTGGCGGACGGCTAGAATATGGGAGAAATTTTTAATTTCTCATCCGAGAAAATAGTCAACTCTATTTCTCGACCGAGAGTTTTAAAAACTCTCGTCCGAGAGTTTTATTGGGTTTAACCGGAGTTAAAAATCTCTCGGACGAGAGTTATGCATTTTCTCGTCCGAGAGTTTTATTGACAGAAACTCTCGGGAAGACTTTCGGACGAGAGTTTTAAAAACTCTCGTATGAGAGTTTTAAAAACTCTCGTATGAGAGTTTTAAAAACTCTCGTATGAGAGTTTTAAAAACTCTCATCCGAGAGTTTTATTCCTATAATAAAACACAAAAAATTTTAAGTTTTTAGAATTGGTACGTTATATAATTTAAATAGTACTTTATTAAAATTAAAAAATAATATAAAATAATAAAATTATAATTTTATTTTAAATTATTTTATTATTATTAATGATAAAAAATACATGAAGATTTAATTAAATAAATTTTGTTACAATATTTTGTAATATCAATGTTATATAAAAAAATAAAAATATTTTTATATAAAACTAATTGATATATTAATATAAATAAAATAAAATTCTAAAACATAAATCAAAATAAAAACAGCTATATATAATTTATATAGTATTTTTTTTGAAATTAATGAATAAATTTAAATTTAAAAAACAATTGACTAAATGCAATGAGGTGATAAAGGAGACAATGCATAGCACCTTAATATCGTTATAAATTCTTGGAAATCTCGAGAAATTTTTGAAGTGAGATGAGCTTCTTGGAATGGGTCACTTTATCTTCCACTTCAGTTTCACACAATTAACTTGAAAGGAAGTCTATTTTCCTAGGTATGGATGTAAAGGAATGAACAATATTATTTGAACATTGAGTGAGATGCCCTTCTTGGAATGGGTCCTCCTATATTCCACTTTAGTTTCACAAGATTAAATTGAAATGAAGTTTATTTTCCTAGGTATGGATGTAAGGGGATAAAGAATATTATCCTAAAAGGAAATGAATGTTAAGTGTGACATTCCAAGCAGAAGTGTATGGGATTGGAGAATTATGTTATTGCAGAAAACTAACCCTTGACCCATAACCCTTGACCCCTTAAACCCTAATTCCTAACCCCTAAACCCTTAACCCCCTAAACCTTAAACCTCTAAACCCTTAACCCATAACCCATTTACCCCCACTAAACCTCTAAATCCCTAACCCATTTAACCCCTAAACCCTTAACCCCTACCCCTAACACGTTAACCCCTAACCCATTTAAGCACCTAAACCCCAAAACCCCTAACTCCTAACCCCTAAAATACTTAACTGCTAAATCCCCTAACCCCCTAAACCTCTAAACAAATCCTAACCCATTTAACCCCCTAAACCTCAAAACCCCTAACCCTTAAACCCTAATTCGAAACCCATAACCCTTGACCCCTTAAACCCTATTTCCTAACCCATAAACCCTTAACCCCTAACCCCTTAAACCCTAATTCCCAACCCCTAACCAATTCAACACCCTAAACCCCTAAAAACCTAACCCATTTAAGTGTTTATTCCATTTAACCCCCAAAACCCTAACCCATAACCCCTAAAATCCTTCACTGCTAAATCCCCTAAACCTCTAAACCTATAACCCATTTAACCCCCTAAACCCTAAACCTCTAAACCCTTAACCCCTAACCCCTTTTTTAAACCCCATCCTAACCCCTAACCAATTCAACACCCTAAACCCCTAAAAACCTAACCCATTTAACCTCATTAACCCCTTAACTTCTAACCTCCTAAAATACTTTAACTGGCTAAATCCTAACCCCTAAACCTCTAAACCAACCCTAACCCATTTAACCCCTAAACCCTAAACCTATAACCCTCATCCCACCCCTAACCCATAACCCATTCAACTCTTAAACACCTAAACCCTAACCCATTAACCCCTTGACCCCTAAACACCACCCCTAACCCCTAACTCCATTTAACCCCCAAACCCTAAACCTCTAAACTTAACCCCTAACCCATTCACCCCTCACTAAACCTCTAAACCCCCAACCCATTTAACCCCTAAACGCTCAAACCCTAAACCCTTAACACCAACCCATTTAAGTTCTTAAACTCAAAACTCCCTAACCTCTTAAACCCTAATTCCCAACCCATAACCCTTGACCCCTTAAACCCTAATTCCTAACCCCTAAACCCTTAAGCCCTAATTCCCACCCCTAACCAATTCAACACTGTAAACCCCTAAAAACCTAACCCATTTAAGTGTGGATTCCATTTAACCCCCAAAACCCTAACCCCTAACCCCTAAAATCCTTCACTGCTAAATCCCCTAACCCCCTAAACCTCTAAACCTGTAACCCATTTAACCCCCTAAACGCTAAACCTCTAAACCCTTAACCTCTAACCCCTAAAACCCTAATTCCCAACCCCTAACCAATTAGACACCCTAAACCCCTAAAACCTAACCCATTTAACCCCATTAACCACTAACTTCTAACCCCTAAAATCCTTAACTGCTAAATCCCCTAACCCCCTAAACCTCTAAACCAACCCTAACCCATTTAAACCCCTAAACCCAAAACCTATAACTCCTTAAAACCCCTAATTCCGTCTCCATATGGCCCATTCAAATAACCCCTAAACACCTAAAAGGTTTAACCCATTAACCCCGATCTCCCTTTAAACACTAATTCCTAACCCTAAACCCTTAACCCCTAACCCATTTACCCCCACTAAATGGGGTAAATGGGTTAGGGGTTAAGGGTTTAGAGGTTTAGGGTTTAGGGGGTTAAATGGGTTAAGGGTTAGGAATTAGTGTTTAAGGGGTCAAGGGTTAATGGGTTAGAGGTTTAGGTGTTTAAGGGGTTGAATGGGTTATGGGTTGGGAATTAGGTTTTAAGGGGTTATAGGTTTTGGGTTTAGGGGTTAAATGGGTTAGGGTTGGTTTAGAGGTTTAGGGGGTTAGGGGATTTAGCAGTTAAGGGTTTTAAGGGTTAGAAGTTAGTGGTTAATGGGGTTAAATGGGTTAGGTTTTTAGGGGTTTAGGGTGTCTAATTGGTTAGGGGTTGGGAATTAGGGTTTTAGGGGTTAGGGGTTAAGGGTTTAGAGGTTTAGGGTTTAGGGGGTTAAATGGGTTACAGGTTTAGAGGTTTAGGGGGTTAGGGGATTTAGCAAGGAAGGATTTTAGGGGGTTAGGGGTTAAGGTTTTGGGGGTTAAATGGAATCCACACTTAAATGGGTTAGGTTTTTAGGGGTTTACGATGTTGAATTGGTTAGGGGTTGGGAATTAGGGGCTTAAATGTGTTAGGGGTAGGGGTTAAGGGTTTAGAGGTTTAGGGTTTAAGGGTTAAATGGGTTAAGGGTTTAGAGGTTTAGTGGGGGTAAATGGGTTAGGGGTTAATGGTTTAGAGGTTTAGGGTTTAGGGGGTTAAGGGTTTAGGGGTTAGGAATTATGGTTTAATATGTCAAGGGTTATGGGTTTGGAATTAGGGTTTAAGGGGTTAGGAGTTAAGGGTTTAGAGGTTTAGGGTTTAGGGGGTTATATGGGTTACAAGTTTAGAGGTTTATGGGGTTAGGGGATTTAGCAGTGAAGGATTTTAGGGGTTGGGGGTTAGGGTTTTTGGGGTTAAATGGAATCCACACTTAAATGAGTTAGGTTTTTAGGGGTTTAGGGTGTTGAATTGGTTAGGGGTTTTGGGGTTTAGGGGCTTAAATGCGTTAGGGGTTAACGGGTTAGGTGTAGGGGTTAAGGGTTCAGAGGTTTAGGGTTTAGGGGTTAAATGGGTTAGGGGTTTAGAGGTTTAGTGGGGGTAAATGGGTTAGGGGTTAAGGGTTAAGGGTTTAGAGGTATAGGGTTTAGGAGGTTAAATGGGTTAGGGGTTAGGAATTAGGGTTTAAGGGGTCAAGGGTTAAGGGGTTAGAGGTTTAGGTGTTTAGGGGGTTGAATGGGCTATGCGTTGGGAATTAGGGTTTAAGGGGTTATAGGTTTAGGGTTTAGGGGGTTAAATTGGTTAGGGTTGGTTTATAGGTTTAGGGGGTTAGGGGATTTAGCAGTTCAGGATTTTAGGGGTTAACGGGTTAGGGGTAGGGGTTAAGGATTTAGAGGTTTAAGGTTTAGGGCGTTAAATGGGTTAGGGGTTAGGAATTAGGGTTTAAGGGGTCAAGGGTTAAGGGGTTAGAGGTTTAGGTGTTTAAGGGGTTGATTGGGTTATGGGTTGGGAATTAGGGTTTAAGGGGTTATAGGTTTAGGGGGTTAGGGGATTTAGCAGTTAAGGATTTTAGAGGTTAGAAGTTAGGGGTTAATGGAGTTAAATGGGTTAGGTTTTTAGGGGTTTAGGGTGTTGAATTGGTTAGGGGTTCAGAATTAGGGTTTTAGGGGTTAGGGGTTAAGAGTTTAGAGGTTTAGGGTTTAGGGGGTTAAATGGGTTACAGGTTTAGAGGTTTAGGGGTTTAGGGGATTTAGCAGTGAAGGATTTTAGGGGTTAGGGGTTAGGGTTTTGGGGGTTAAATTGAATCCACACTTAAATGGGTTAGGTTTTTAGGGGTTTAGGGTGTTGAATTGGTTAGGGGTTTGGAATTACGGTTTAATGGATTAGGGCTTAAGGGTTGAGGGGTTAGGAATTAGGGTTTAAGGGGTCAAGGGTTATGGGTTGGGAATTAGGGTTTAAGGGGTTAGGGGTTTTGGGGTTTAGGGGCTTAAATGGGTTAAGGGTTAACGGGTTAGGGGTAGGGGTTAAGGGTTTAGAGGTTTAGGGTTTAGGGGTTTAGAGGTTTAGTAGGGGTAAATGGTTTGGGGGTTAAGGGTTTAGAGGTTTAGGGTTTAGGGGGTTAAGGGTTTAGGGGTTAGGAATTAGGGTTTAAGGGGTCAAGGGTTATGGGTTGGGAATTATGGTTTAAGGGGTTAGGGGTTAAGGGTTTAAAATTTTAAGGTTTAGGGGGTTGAATGGGGTATAGGTTTAGAGGTTTAGGGGGTTACAAGATTTAGCAACGAAGGATTTGAGGGGTTAGGGGTTAGGGTTTTGGGGGTTAAATGGAATCCACACTTAAATGGGTTCTGTTTAGGGGGTTAAATGGGTTAGCCCGGTTAGGAATTAGGGTTTAAGGGGTCAAGGGTTAAGGGGTTAAAGCTTTAGGTGTTTAACGGGTTGAATGGTTTATGGGTTAGGAATTAGGGTTTAATGGGTTATAGGTTTTGGGTTTAGGGGGTTAAATGGGTTAGGGTTGGTTTAGAGGTTTAGGGGGTTAGGGGATTTAGCAGTTAAGGATTTTAGGGGTTAGAAGTTAGTGGTTAATGGGGTTAAATGGGTTAGGTTTTTAGGGGTTAGGGGTTAAGGGTTTAGAGGTTTAGGGTTTAGGGGGTTAAATGGGTTACAGGTTTAGAGGTTTAGGGGGTTAGGGGATTTAGCAGTGAAGGCTTTTAGGGGTTAGGGGTTAGGGTTTTGGGGGTTAAATGGAATCCACACTTAAATGGGTTAGGTTTTTAGGGGTTTACGGTGTTGAATTGGTTAGGGGTTAGGAATTAGGGCTTAAGGGTTTAGGGGTTAGGAATTAGGTTTTAAGGGGTCAAGGGTTATGGGTTGGGAATTAGGGTTTAAGGGGTTAGGGGTTTTGGGGTTTAAGGGCTTAAATGGGTTAGGGGTTAACGAGTTAGGGGTAGGGGTTAAGGGTTTAGAGGTTTAGCGTTTGGGGGTTAAATGGGTTAGGGGTTTAGAGGTTTAGTGGGGGTAAATGGGTTAGGGGTTAAGGGTTTAGAGGTTTAGGGTTTAGGGGGTTAAATGGGTTAAGGGTTAGGAATTAGTGTTTAAGGGGTCAAGGGTTAATGGGTTAGAGGTTTAGGTGTTTAAGGGGTTGAATGGGTTATGGGTTGGGAATTAGGGTTTAAGGGGTTATAGGTTTACGGTTTAGGGGGTTAAATGGGTTATCGTTGGTTTAGAGGTTTAGGGGGTTAGGGGATTTAGCAGTTAAGAATTTTAGGGGTTAGAAGTTAGGGTTAATGGGGTTAAATGGGTTAGGTTTTTAGGGGTTTAGGGTGTTGAATTGGTTAGGGGTTGGGAATTAGGGTTTAAGGGGTTAGGGGTTAAGGGTTTAGAGGTTTAGGGTTTAGGGGGTTAAATGGGTTATAGGTTTAGAGGTTTAGGGGGTTAGGTGATTTAGCAGTGAAGTATTTTAGGGGTTAGGGGTTAGGGTTTTGGGGGTTAAATGGAATAAACACTTAAATGGTTTAGGTTTTTAGGGTTTAGGGTGTTGAATTGGTTAGGGGTTGGGAATTAGGGTTTAAGGGGTTAGGGGTTAAGGGTTTAGGGGTTAGGAAATAGGGTTTAAGGGGTCAAGGGTTATGGGTTGGGAATTAGGGTTTAAGGGGTTAGGGGTTTTGAGGTTTAGGGGGTTAAATGGGTTAGGATTGGTTTAGAGGTTTAGGGGTTAGGGGAGTTAGCAGTTAAGTATTTTAGGGGTTAGGAGTTAGGGGTTTTTGGGTTTAGGTGCTTAAATGGGTTAGGGGTTAACGTGTTAGGGGTAGGGGTTAAATGGGTTAGGGATTTAGAGGTTTAGTGGGGGTAAATGGGTTAGGGGTTAAGGGTTTATAGGTTTAAGGTTTAGGGGGTTAAGGGTTTAGGGGTTAGGGGTTAGGAATTAGGGTTTAAGGGGTCAAGGGTTATGGGTCAAGGGTTAAGGGGTCAAGGGTTAGTTTTCTGCAATAACATAATTATCCAATCCCATACACTTCTGCTTGGAATGTCACACTTAACATTCATTTCCTTTTCGGATAATATTCTTTATCCCCTTACATCCATACCTAGGAAAATAAACTTCATTTCAATTTAATCTTGTGAAACTAAAGTGGAATATAGGAGGACCCATTCCAAGAAGGGCATCTCACTCAGTGTTCAAATAATATTGTTCATTCCCTTACATCCATACCTAGGAAAATAGACTTCCTTTCAAGTTAATTTTGTGAAACTGAAGTGGAAGATAAAGTGACCCATTCCAAGAAGCTCATCTCACTTCAAAAATTTCTCGAGATTTCCAAGAATTTATAACGATATTAAGGTGCTATGCATTGTCTCCTTTATCACCTCATTGCATTTAGTCAATTGTTTTTAAATTTAAATTTATTCATTAATTTCAAAAAAAATATTATATAAATTATATATAGTTGTTTTTATTTTGATTTATGTTTTAGAATTTTATTTTATTTATATTAATATATCAATTAGTTTTATATAAAAATATTTTTAGTTTTTTATATAACATTGATATTACAAAATATTGTAACAAATTTTATCTAATTAAATCTTCATGTATTTTTTATCATTCATAATAACAAAATAATTTAAAATAAAATTATAATTTTATTATTTTATATCATTTTTTAATTTTAATAAAGTACTATTTAAATTATATAACGTACCAATTCTAAAAACTTAAAATTTTTTGTGTTTTATTATAGGAATAAAACTCTCGGATGAGAGTTTTTAAAACTCTCATACGAGAGTTTTTAAAACTCTCATACGAGAGTTTCTAAACTCTCATACGAGAGTTTTCTAAACTCTCGGCCAAGAGTTTCATCGGGTAAACTCTCGGGCGCAAACTCTCGTCCGAGAGTTTTTTAAACTTTCGGCCGAGAGTTTGGTCGTGCGTTTAAATGTAACTTTAGGCGGGTTAAACTCTTGCTTGAGAGTTTTATAAATTTCTCGTCCGAGACATTATCTCGGCCGAGAGTTTCTGGTCAATGAAAAACACAGAAAATTCTGCAGTTTTCAGGAACCTGCAACTTTGGAGGGGCAGAACACCTACAAAAACAAAATGTTATATGTTGGAAAAAGTACCATTAGATTCATCTCTGAAACTAGTTTTTGATGATATGAGATTTGTGGAGTTTCATTAAAAAATTCAATTTTTTATTAATTTTTTACCAAACTGTGTCACTGTGGAATTTCATTGTTCGAAAAATTGCACTGAATGAAAATTCAATAACTTTCAAATGAGGACACCAAAAAATTCAAAAAAAACATACTACACTTCCTCTCCCTGTCTACTTCAAAAGGGTACTCTCATTTTTCTTATTGACAATCACATTGAAAATAAAATCAAAGGATGATAAAATGTACTGAAACATCACTTTTTTTTTGTCTTCGTCCATTTCAAAAAATAATAAAAAATAGTGATTTAATCCGAAAATTACCCCAAAATAGTTTGTGCACTAGTGCAATATATGCAGATTATGATGCTATGGTTTTTTTCCAAAAAATGAATAACCTTCCCTAAAAAAAGTAAAGGATTATAAAGTGACTATTTATGTTTGCCTGAAAATTTCAAGTATATGCACTTAGTAAACAAGAAATTTACCCCTCTATATGTCAATATTTTTTTTTTTTTTAAATATGGGTATGGAGGTAAGACAATTCTCTACAATTCTTGTTTTTATGTCAAAGCATAATTTGCAATAAAAATATGAGTTTAGTGGAGTTGAAGTTGAAAATCATAGAAAATTACAATTTTCAACGTCAAAAAAGGGCAAAAAGTGTTTCCCAACTTCACATTTTCACCCAAGGAGCCAACCAACAACATCTTGTTTCTAACACAAAGGTATTAACAAATATGGTAGATTGAGTGTCTGACACAGGGCATACCCGTGGGCATTTTCATCAATATATGCACATGTTGGACCTATACTAGCACATGAAGTTTATACTCGACAAAGTTTCAATAGATCAACATGAGAACAGAGAGGACTTTCTCCTCTCCATGGAACATCTACATAAACACATGACGAACCTAGACCACCCATTGGAGTACATCTATAAGCACCTTGGCATCCCCCTTACTAATTGGCGGCTCACTGACAACAAGGGGTCTTTCCAAATTGCAACTACAGATTAAGATCCCTCTTCTTAGTCTACTAACTCTTATTATGTCTTGAGTTTATCAATTTTTTATTTCTTTGTCTTTCTTTCATGGTCTTTGAAGACCCTACTATTAGTATATATGTCTTGCATTATGAATCCCTCGATAGTTTTTTTTGTCTTTTGTCTCTCTTAAATAAATACAATTTTTTGATATAATTGAATTTCTCATAGTAACTCACCAATCTAAAACCTTCAACTCTTTCATATAATCTCTAATTCATAAAATAAAACAAATATTTCTTTAAAATAAAATAAATTAAAAATTAAAAATTAAAAAATTCAAATATTTCACAATGAAATAAAATATACAAACAGAATAATACATTAAAAATAATAACTAAAATTATTTTAAAGTGTTCTCTTTTATATATATATATATATATATATATATATATATATATATATATATAATTAAATCTAAAACTGTACATGAGTGAATAATTAATGTAAGCTAGAGTGTAATCCAATCAAAACATTTATTTAGTAATAAAAAATGATAATGATAAGGTGTGATTTAATTATTTTATGTTTTAGTTTTTTAATTGAAATCTAATAATAATTTTGATCAAATTAAGATTTTTTTTGTGTATTTAAAATTTGATTTTGAATATATAATTAAATTTAATATTATTAAAAAAATTTGAATAAACATTTTGATTTAGTCAAAATAAATAAAATTAAATAAAAATCAATATGGTAGAAATGTTGTAAGGTACCGCTAAATATTGTAATGTTTTGTTAAACATTTTGACTTGCTAAAAATAAAACAAAATAAAAATTAAATTATAATTATTATTAAACCAGCCTGGATCTATGTGAACCCTGGATCTACCAAAGAAGTATCAAATCAAACTTCTTTTAGAGCTAAAAGAAACCTGATCCCTCTAAACTCTTGGTAGATCCAGATGAATCTAGACTCGTTATATAGTACTACTTGATGAAAAACTTTGAATTCATTAACTTAGGATAAGGTCTGGCCTTCCCAACAAACGAGTGCACCACATATAAAATATTGAGAAAAGTGTAGCTAGAAAATAAATCGGAGTTGTCTACGGAGACAACAGAATCGCTGGGACGGGAGTTTTTTGCGGGAATCCGGTAAAAAGATTTTCAAAAGAACAGATAGTTGGATTGTTTGAATTGCGTTTTTGATGGTGGAAATGGATTCAACACCATCAAAAATCTTTAGGGCACCCAAACTCCTGAAGTTAAAGATTGTAAACAAGATTTTCAAAAATCTTGCCAGAATTTTTCATAATCTTTGGGTTTTTTTAGACTACGGCAAAGAAATCACTGGCCTTCCCAACAAACGAGTGCACCACATATAAAACATTGAGAAAAGTGTAGGTGGAAAATAAATCACTTAAAAAAACAGTAGTCAGTCTGTTATAAGTTACCAAGTTTTTTAAGTATATTTTCTGGTCAATTTTACCTGGAATTCAGTAGAGATTTATTGGAATCACAAGTTGTTTCCTCAAATTCAATTCAAAAACCTCTTCTCAACAAACCAGTGCACCACATATAAAACATTGAGAAAAGTGTAGCTGGAAAATAAATCACTTAAAAAAATGGTAGTCTATTTGTTATAAGTTATGAAGTGTTTTAAGTATATTTTCTGGTCAATTTTACCTAGAATTCAGTAGATATGTTTTTTAAGCATATTTTCTGGTCAATTTTATCTAGAGTTTTGTAGAGATTTATTGGAATCACAAGTTGTTTCCTCAAATTCACTTCAAAAACTCCAAAACTTATAACAATTAAAAAAAGGAACAAAGGAGTTGTCTTCAATACAGCTTTTTGGAGTTTTTAGTGGATTTTCTAGCCAGAGTCTGACTGAAAAAATTGAGGTGAACTATTGATTTGTGTTATTTAAACTATTTTTTTGACTATATATATGGATTCAGTACCTTGAAAAATCATGCAGAGTAAAAGCATGCAGAGTTTACCCATCAAACTTGTGATTTCTATAAATTTATGCCAGATTTTAGACAAATTAGATGAAAAAAAACCACCAAAAATAACTACATTAAAAACATCTCGTTAAACAACTCCTTTTAAAAATTAAAAGTTGCTGTGGAGGAAAATGTCAATTCAATGTTCACAGTAACTACATTACACAACCAAAGGAAAATTGAAAATAATAAAATAAAACAGGCATGCCACTTTATTTTTTTTTAATGGCGGAGATGCCAAAACAATTATGAAAGAACAAAATAAAATTTGAACAAAACTGACAAGCAGATGCCTTCGTGTTATATCTGGACAAAACTGCCGAGTCAGTGAGGTTGTTGTAACTCGGAAGCAGCGCAAACATCCAGGATTATTGAATACGCTGAAACTGAATCAAAATTAGTAAAAAAATATGACAACATCAAAATAATAGAAGCTGAACTGCCTTGGGATCACTGGTCGGGAGCGAAGAGTTTTACAACTTTGATTAATGTTTTATTTTCATAAGATTTACTGGACTGAGGTAAGTGGATTAATTGTTACTGTTTTGGGATGAAGAAAACCTGACTCGACTTTGATGGAAAAAGTGGGACTGTTAGATCGAGGGAATATTATGTACATCTATGAACATCAACATTCTTCTCTGACAGGGGACAGAGAGAATCTGATTGTCGAAGTTGCGAGAGAGTTGTGCCTTTTGCATTGCTTCCTTTCTCTTCTCTAGATTTCAAACCAATCTCTCCACAACTCTTACTGCAAATCCAACAGGTTAAATTGCCACAGGTTATCTCCACCCCCATTTCAATAATTGTGAAGTCAATATCATTATCTAGAGCAATAATTTCATCCTCATTCTCGCAAACAATGTTATTTTAATGCTTTTTTAAATTCTGATCGCATCACAGAAGTAAAAGATCATGGGTAAATCTGGTAATTGACAGACCTAGATTATAAAGAGTTATATCTTCAAATCTAAAAGGTTTGGTAGAGTACATAAACCTCATAAATATTAGTAGTCAAATCACTACATAGGGGTAGGTCCCTTGCCCCACAAATAAAAGAGTCTCATACACCAATTTGGTATCCAACTTGGT
Source organism: Pinus albicaulis (assembly GCA_034641835.2). NCBI lineage: Eukaryota > Viridiplantae > Streptophyta > Pinopsida > Pinales > Pinaceae > Pinus > Pinus albicaulis. The sequence continues at coordinate 80,501 of JAXQQM020083776.1, forward strand.
TATGACTTAAAATTAGATTATTATTATTACTATAATAAATGTAGGTAAGGAGTTGGATCTATAATTTGATTTGTGTTTGGAAATGAACTATCTTGAGCACACTTTTAGTTCCAAGCACTATCTTGATTTGCTTTGATCAATCTAAAATCTTAGAGAAAGTGTGTATAAGAATGCACCAATATGTTAATATTTAAGAAGAAAATATTTATCTACTGAGAATTCACATGTAAACATGTAGTGACATTTATGACCAAAAAGTGAAAGAATTAAAGATAGATATCTTTCATAATAAAATGGTATTTGGTCATTAAATTTTTAATTTTACAATGGAACGAATTTAACAAGTTGTATAGTTTTAGTTGGTTTAATGATTAAGAATACATGTTTTTATTTTTTTATAGGTCATAAATTCAAAAATAGAGTAGGGTAGAGTGTGTATTTGACCAATTGTGATGAGGTTAGAGGGGTAGCCCTCGCCCTTCAATGAGACCACCAAATGATCATTGATGAGATATATCTCTATGATATATCTAACATTGTCAAGTCACAAATTCTTGCTAACATTGAGATTTTTTTTCAAGTCACAAGTTCTTGCCAATATTGAGTAGATTCACATAATTTTTTATTTAAAAAATGTTTTGATAATGTTCATTATCGACATTATCTAAAATTAACATAGTTTTTAACATTTTTCATTTACCATCCTTGTATGGGATGTTAATAGATAGATAGGTGGGGAGGCATGATGCTGCCATCCCACCAATTATTATGGTAGGGGGATGTGGCAGTGCATCCCACCCAAGTCATCAATTGCCTTTCATTCTATTGCATGATTTAGGATGGGAATTTACCACCCTCTAATGGTGAATTAATTCCCACAAAACAAAGTTAATTTTGGGCATCAAAGGTAGATCTATCAGATATTGGGAAGCAAACATGAATCTTCCTTAGCCATGGTATGAGCTAGTTAGACCTAATTTTCTCAGGAGTACTAGGCATTTTTAGAGGTGGGAAACTTGCATTCCAATCAGCGTCACCACCCTGTGCACGTTGAAATTTGATGAGGCTTTGCAAGTGGATTCTCTCCAGCAATTTAAATTTTGGATGGAAGGAAATTGATATAATAGTCCTTTGGCTTTGCTCTTAGTCTCATGTTGGTTCATCATCATTTCTCTCGTGGTAGATGAATTATGGTGTTGTAATCTCTCAAGCTCTCTAGTTGTTTCAAAAACAATGATTTCTTTTCCTTCTCATGGTAGTGCAGACAAGGCCAACCTAGCTAGGCTTTTTCCTTTGCTTCCTGATTTTTTTCTATCGTTGCTTTGCCTTTCATGTCCCTCAGGTTCCTTGGACCCCTCTTGTGTTGAAGGCTCCTTCTGAGACCTGAGTCCCTAGTCACATGTTTGTTTATTTGTGTTTCCCTTCTAGTTTGTCTTTGTCTGGTGCTTGCAATATGAAGTGTTGTTTAACATACATCCACACAAAATCCTATTTTGTGTTTCGTCACACTGCCCCATTAGAGAGCCAGAGTCTAACATGGAGCAGCATATTATCAAGGGCATGGGCTAGTGTCATATTATCATTATTTCCCATTATTCAAGAACCATAGAAATAACATGAAATATACCCACAACATGTGCCCAGAGATATGATTTCTCTTGCTTGTAGGTACCCACCACATGCATCGCCATAACTGTTCCTTGTTCCACATCCTAAGTGTTGAACTGCACCCCATACTAGTGAAATGATACTTGATTACAATGATATTCATTACACAAAATATGGAGGAGATGATATGGCAAGCTTTTACCTCTCTCAATGGCTAGATAACATGTGTGTCATTAACCATCAACAATTGTTTGGGTATGAAGACCTTGATAAAAAAGACAAGCACAATATTAAGATTTATCTAACTTATATTGCTTCATAAACACCTTATATATATATATATATATAGATAATAATTTTATTATTTATTTTTAATTTATTATTTAATATATTTTTAATTGATTATTTTTTAAAAATTAATTAATTAACTAATTAAATTTTAAAATATTTATTCTAATACCATTAAATAGTTGGAAAAAAAATCCATTTATTAACATCCTAATGTATTTATATATAAAAAATTGTGAGTGTTCTAAAAGAAATCTTTATATGTTAAATAGTCTATGAAAAATTAACAAAATACAAAATATGAGTGTTCTAAACTAAATCTTTATTCGTTAAATAGTTCATGAAAAATTAAAAAAACAATTTAATTTAACACATAAATTTATATTATTTAAAATTAGTAGTTGCTCTTAAAGGTGCAAATATACATGGAAAGTATCTGGTTAAGATTTATGAAAATTTGTTGTTGTGCTGGATAATACACTCACATTGCATTGATTATCGATCATGTAATTGTTATTATTTTTGGAAAAAAAATATGTGAAGAGAATGTTTGATTCCGCTCACGCAGTTGACACCATTCTGTCCGAAATAAATTCACGTAGGACCGGGCAGAAGTTGAACGAAACCATGTAGAAACTTAAAGCTAATTTGTATCTAAAAAAATTTGTGAACAAATTTGGGTGGGCTGGATCACCTTTGCAAGTTTGGGATATAATAATTTACATATTATTTCGTTAAAAAGTCGAATTTTTGAAAATTTTGGAATTATTTAAAAACAAAATTAAATATTAAAATAAATTAAAATGGAAATAAACTCATCATGTATTTGTAATATAATGAATAATAATTAATCATAAGAAAAATTATTTGAAATATATTGTATGAGAAGAAATCATGTAAAGAAATATGTTCATATTAATCTGGTAACAAATTTCTTTGAATCAAAGTCACTGTTACAAAAACTAATATTTTTCATTAATTTAAAACTTTTATGATTTTTATAATAAAATATAAATTTGATATTACCTTTCATCATAGTGAAGGCTGGCTTTTTTTGGACTTGGCTTTTTTCTGTGGAAAGGAAAAACGCTCATTATCTATTTTTTTGTGTTGGAGTAATCACCACACCTCTATGGAATCCATAATTTCCAACCTGGGGATCCTAGCTACCGGTTTGGAAGTTTACCAACACTAGCGAGTTTTGGTGTAACGACAAACCTCTACATGGTATCAAAGCCTGGACCCAGGTTCGATTCCCAGTTGCGTTTGAGGGGTGTATTGATTCTCTGAGCTGTGTTTGAGGGGGGGTGTTGGAGTAATCACCGCACCTCTATGGAATCCATAATTTCCACCCTGGGATCCTAGTTATCGATTTGGAAGTTTACTAACACTTGCGAGTTTTGGTGTAACGGCGAACCTCTACATGGTATCAAAGCCTGAACCCAGGTTTGATTCCCCCGAGCTGCGTTTGAGGGGGGTTGTTGGAGTAATCACCGCACCTCTATGGAATCCATAATTTCCACCTTGGGGATCCTAGTTACTGGTTTGAAAGTTTACCAACACTTGCGAGTTTTGGTGTAACAACAAACCTTTACACTTTGGATCCCCGAAGGGAGGTTGTGTGAGACAGAAATCCATATATAAATACAAATCTATAAAGGAATTTGAGGATCAGGAGATTGGGGAGTCCTATTATTTTTGAAGAAATTCTTTTTTATAATGAAAGATTTTTTTTTAAAAATTAAATATTACAAATTTTTATATAGTAGAAAAACATTAAATATTTGTTGATGATTTTCCATGCAATCACAATGCCCCAACTCTCTCCGTCGTCTCCACAAATCGCCCAAAACAGATCGTCTCCCATCGTTTCTCTGTTCAGCACCTCGCCTGACGCGTAAATGAGCAACGCGTCAACAACGTTGTCGGCGGCGAGGCTGTATTTTCTCGTAAGGAGATCGAGCCCGCCTTCGCTGAAATGCCCGCCGAAGCCCAATGTGGGGCAAACTCCACCTGGAAAACCATGGATTTCGCTCTTTTGCTTAATTGCTGAATACACCTCTCCCAGTGTTGCTCCAGCATCCACCCAGGCTCTATCGGATCTCATATTGACATCAATTTTGTGGATGTCCATGAGGTCGATGAGAACGAATGGAGTATCTGAAGTAGAGGAGAGGCCCTCGTAGCCGTGCCCGCCACTGCGTACTCGGAGCTCCCAACCTTGTTCTATGCAACACGCCACAAATTTTTGCACTTAGAACCTATTCGTAGAAACGATTATAAAGGCTGGTTTTCACACAGTAGGCTCTGTGAATCGCAGGTTTTCAAGAGAAAAATTTAATAGAGAAGTATATTCATCATCAACTGCATTTGCAAAATGAGATGGGGTTGTTAGGTTTGTCACTCCATGACTATGCATGGTGATGATAATAAAGTAACTGTAGGTTATTTTTTAAGTAAGTGGAGAAATTGCAGATATTAGTAATTGTAAAGTTTCTTGTTTTAGTGAGAAATATCAAGACATTTCCTGACTCTCCATCTCTATTATTATACAGATCCAACTGTGGACAATGTGACAGTTGTTTACTTGAATCAAAGGCAGAAAATAAGAAGGTAGACTATAGTGACACTGGAATGATTCAAAAGTAAACACCTTCGATGTAATTATATATTAGCAATCGAATTATTTCATATTTAATAATTTTCGAAATAGCTATTTATACATATTTATTTAATAATTTTCCAAATAGTGATTATATATATTTAGTATGTTTCTTTGTATTTTTTAAATATAAGAAAATTGTTATATTTAAAATTATTTTATTTTGGTTAAGAGTTGTTTTCAAATATGAGAGGGAAAATTTTAGGGCTAATATTGGTAGGTGGACTAATTTTTCACGCTTTTTCTAAAAAAAGATTCCCTAGTTTCCATTTTTTCTAAAAATTATTGGCCCATAAAATTATTTTACCTTTAAAATCACAAAAAATTTATAGACTATATATAAAATCATTAGAAAATTGACTATTTTTTACTAAACATTTTAATAATTGCATGTTAAGAACTATTGCTAAGGTTTCTAAATTTTAAGATAAATTTCCATCCTTAAAATTTTCTCTACTTACAAACCACTAGCTAGGAAATTACAAGTGGCTTGGTTTTCCTTGAATAACACTAATGAGTCAACCCACATTAGCTGGTAGCAACTACTAATAACTGTCCCCACTATCAATTTGACAACTAAATTATAATAAATTCTCTAGATCTACTAATTCCCCATTCCCAAAACCACTAGCTAGGAAATTACAGGTGGTGTGGTGGCCTGGTTTTCTTTGAATAACAATAACGAGTCAACCCACATTAGCTGGTAGCAACTACTAATAACTATTCCCACTATCAATTTGACAACTAAATTATAATAAATTCTCTATATTTACTAATTCTCCATTCCCAAAAAGTCCATTAAACTACCAATTTCAGTTTTAGATGAAAAACAAATTATAATATAGAAATTTAATAAAGTAATTTATACTATTTATTTGATTAAATGTTTTCTTATTTTACTCAAAAACTTATTCTAATTTAGAAATTAATTAATATAAAAATAAAACAGATAGAGAACGAGTCCTCATTATTATCATTAAGAAGAAACTAACTTTTCTTCTTAATTAAATTGATTCTAAACCAAAATCATTCTTAATATTAAATAAAGGCGTAGTCTAACTTATAGACGAAATGACTTTTTTCAGTACATTTTTTTAGTTTAATTTTATTCAAAATCTGGCAAATATTTTTGAAAATTTGAGTTTAAGTAGTTTAATCTGTGGAATTTGAGTGCCCATGCTGAATCTATTTATGCATTCAAAAGTGCATTTTAAACAACTAAAAATCACATTCTTTCTTGAAATTGTTTTGTATGATTTTAGTGAAAAAGTCTATTTCGTCTATAAGTTAGACTACGCCTTAAATAAAAATAAATTGGAATAATATTTAAGTGCGACTTTTTGGAGTTTATGGCAGATTTCTAGCCAGAATTTGACAAAAGAATTTGTGGCCAAATCTTGATTTGTGTTGTTTAAACTGGTTTTTTAACTACATATATGGATTCAACACCCTCAAAAACCCCTAGGGAACTTCGACTATGAAGAGTTTGTCTGTCAAACTTATGATTTCAATGAATCTTTGTCGGATTCTAGACAAACTATATCAAAAAATAAATCAGAAACATTCCAGAAATTCACACTTAAATACTACTCGAAAACAATTTATCCACCACAAAATTTAAAATAACTAAATAAAAATTTAACCTGGGATGGGGTGGGTTGTTGCCATACCACTGGGACATGGAAACATGTCCCCTTAATTGTTTAACTATGCACATTAATTTTGGCATGGGGAATGCCACCCATATGTTGTCCAACACTATGCAAATGGAACACAATCTTGGCTCTCTAGATCTCTGTCAAATCTATCTCTTTTGAAAAAAGACCTCAACCTTGTGCGACTAAGCGAAATTTGGCACCATCAAGAATGGAATTCAATGTTGAGGTCCTAACAATTCATTGCACCAATCCTGACGACAACCTTGGAAAGAAGGCTATTCGACAAGTCTGGGCACTTCAAATAGCTAATTCAAGAGCTCTAGAAACTCAATTTTATTTTATACGAAGGAGTCAGGCTCTTTTTGGTCAACTCAACCTCACCCATTCCCCTGCGCTATGTCTGCAATGCTCCAACTCTCTTGGATTTCCTAGCAAAATTCAAGGAAATGAATGCCATCTTGTTAGCGAGCTTTGCTCCAGGGCTGGTGCTTTCCTTTCTCAACTCTAACTGGCAACTCGAATTGTCTCTCAACAATGGTCATTGGACAAAGTTCTACCTATCTTCCTGTTGTACTGTACAACAACCCTCCCCATTTTAAAATTTTAGAATAAATTTCATTTAGAAATGGGTCCCCTTTCTTTTTAAGATAAAAATAAAAAACTTTGAGGAAATCCGATCATTATAAAATAAAACAATAAAAAGATTTTTGATTAAAAAAACATGTATCGCATATCTCAAGTGCAAATAAACAAATGTAACATTAAGTTTATTCCGACCCGATCAACTGTAAAGCTTATATCGCATCGGCACAAAGTATAAAAGTTTTCATGTTAAAAGGTCCGATGCGATAAAGTAAATCACAATCACAAATTGGTAGAGTGTTATGTTTCCATAAGTTTTTTTACAAAACTCCGATGCGATGTGACTTATCGCAATCACATTTCGAATAAGTCATTCGGGTCTATTTGATAAACTCCGATGCGATGTCATAATCGCAATCGCATTTCGAAAAAGCAACATCACAACTACTTGTTTTATAAAATATCCGATGCGATGGACCCCACCATCATCGCAATCGCATTTCGGCGAAGATCATGTACAACTCAAGTCCTTTGAAAATATCCGATGCGATATGAATTTATCGCAAATCGCAAATCAGGAAAACATGAGATGTTGTTTTGTTTCTCCTTTCGAAAACTCCGATGCGATGAATCATCAGTCGTTACTAATCGCTATTTGCACTTCATATATATCATTTTTTGGCCTATCGCAATCGGAAGCCTCAAAAAGACATTTTTACATTAAGATTTCAGTATCGCCGATCTCCGATTGTACGAGCATCATTAATTTTAAAATCAAATGAATTATGGTAATCAATTCTATTATGAATGCGTGAGTGTGACTTTTCTTTAAGGCATTCAATTTTAAGATGAAGTTAATCAATTTGGTATCACTAATAAAATATTTTCGCATGATTGCTCTTCTAACTCCATTTCTTCCCGCTTCTGAAAGGTTTTTATCATTCACAGGTCTATAGAACATCAAACCCTCTCGTTCACGGAGTCAGTGAAATGATACCAGATAAAGAAAATGTCCAAGAAACTTAAGAAATCAAGAGCTGCTGCCGCCTCAAAGACCATTTCCATTACCACGATGCCAAAAGAAAATCTAGTTACAGATACTACATGCCAGGGTCTCGGGAAGCTTTCCTGGGAAGAAGTCTATATTTTGCTTGAAAAAGAAGACCCTACAGTCACAGAGGTAAAGGCAACGGTGCCAGATGAAGAATCAAATTCAGATGATAATCCCCTTAAAGAACTCGCAAATTATTTTCTTCATAGAATTGTAGCTCGGGCAAGTGTATTCCCATATTATGACATAATACGATGGGTGATAGACAACACCGCCATCACAAACAGAACATTCGTAACAGCGGGGGGAAAGATGTTTGGGTCCTTTAGAGTAGAATACATCAAAGCAATGTACCATCTGCTAAATCCTCAAAAGACCTACAACAAAGTCTTCATAGAAGATTTCACCTCAAGCAATGAAATCGAATCAGACCCAATTAAAGAATGGAGACAAGCTCTAGACAAACATAAGCACGATGCCTCAGGTATGTATTCTGTAGAGTCTCTCACACCTCCATATTTCTATGTTGCTGCAATGATGTGCAGACTTTTTGGGACTAATAATTCGGCAAGGTTTTCTATTCAAATGGTACCCCTGATTGAGGCTGCTGTAGGTTCTGTTGCTATGGATTGGTCAGTTATTCTATCGGACAAAATAACAAATAAGATTCTGGATTATAGAAGAAATAAGCACACTGTAAATGTTCCCCCGTTTCATTTCTATGCTTATATTTTAGATGCCTTATGTTTTAATTCTGAATTTCCTATTCTAGGTTGGAAATGGACTCCTCAAGATCCTATCCCTATACACATCTACCATAAGTGTTTGTGGAAAGTCCATTTCAAGAACCATGTATACAGAATTTTCCATGGCTACATGTTGCATATTTACCAGACCATTTTCAACCAACCTCCTCCTCGGCTCTCTGATAAGGCAAAACTTGACTTATCCCAAATCAGATATTGGTTCGATGAAGGGAAGTTCACCTATATTAGAATATTTGAAAGCATTGTTGAGCCTCATGTCTTACCTCTATATGTCTCTGACGAACTTTTAGCTCAAGAGATCTCCTACCAGTTGACAGAAAGAGGGATGTCCAGGTGTTTAAAGAATTCCAAAAAATTGATGTGGCCTACCTTTCCTTTTCATTGTGGAACCTATACCCTTAATGATTTTAAGCATGCTGAAAAAGAAGCCATCAAGATAAGAGATCTTAAGCTTGCAACTGTTCCAGGCAGACAATATGATCCAAATAAAGTAGCTTTTGATTTCACAACTTTGGTCCAAATTGCTAAGTTTGAGCATGAAGCAGATGATTTTGATGATTTATTTGTCTCAATTGAGAAATTTTGTGAAGTTTATGATCTAGCTAAATCTAAGCTTCAAGCAGAAGATATGGATAAATTTATGCAATTCAGAAGCCAGAGATTACTTAAAGTCCCCCTTGACCAGCTGAGGATTCCTTTACAAGAAAATAAAAGTATTGAAATAGAACAAAAGAAAAAGGACGATACAGCTAGCAAAACAGAGAAAAAAATGACAACTAGCAAGCCTGACATACAGTCAGAGAAGGAGAATACAGGTAGCAAGCCTGACGTACAGTCTGAAAAAGAAAATACAGGTAATAAGCCCGATGATCAACTTGAAAGAGAAAAAACCTCACAGAAAGAGGGAAATTCTGCTGAAATAATTATTACTCCCCATTTGCTACAACAGTATGAGCAATTCGCTCAGCAAATAGGAGAACAAAACAATCCTCAAGTTGATATTCTGAATAATCAGGATATTGAGATCTGACCTGAAAATCCATCTGAATAAATTGTGCTGAGAGTTGAAGACATACCTCCTCTGGATATCTTTTACAGCCCTAAGCATAGGGCTTTTGTCAGGAAACAAAGAAAGAGAAGGAGGATTGATCAAGGACCAGTTGCAACTTCACAAGTTGAATTAATGAATGTTTTTTGGAAGAAAACTGAAGTAAATCCTTTAGAGGATCTTACCAAACTATCACAATATGTAAGTGCCTATAGTGCAGCTACTATAGATAAAGCTACTGAAGTCACTCAATTGGTAAAACAAAAAGACTTACAGATAACATTATTAGAAGAAAGAACAACAGGTGATCAACAAAGATATTACAGTTAGAGAATCAGTTGGAAGAAGAAAGCTTTAGATTCAAACAATTAGAAGAACAATTGAGTATTGAAAACAAGAAGCTTGATCAACAAGCTTTAAATAAACAACAACAACTGTCTCAAGAAGTATCCAAATTGCAGACATTGCTACAAAATGAAAAGGCTGCCAAAGAAGAGAAAAGTAAAATATTTCAAGCGAGATTGGATAAATTCAAGGATTATCCTAAAATTGATCAATTCAAAACAGAAGCTCTGGAAACAAGTAAGTTTTTATCTCAACAGTTGGATGATCTGTGTCAGAAAATTGCACAAGCTGAAACTTTATGTGAAATAACATCATCTCTCATCGATGAAGCAGTCAACACAAGAATATAATTTTAAAATGCAAATGAAAAGATTTCAGAATTCATTTCATGGTAGGACTCAGAGCAGGGAAAGATTGCAAATCTTCCTAGAATTGAAGAAGAGCATAAAGAGATTTTATTTGCTGAATGGGAAACACAACTGATTAAAGAAAATCGTGCTACATCAAGAGCAAGAACCATAATGAACAATCTGACACATTTGGTCAATGATAGTCTATATATAGTTAATTTAATTTCAGATTGTACTCCAGGAACGCTGCCAAGGGTAAAAGAAAATGATACTAGGTGGAAGCAGGAATCAATCAATCAGAATCAGAAAATCAGTAAAATACAAGAAATTATATGGGATGTCCTATGGAAATATTTGATTAAACCACACAGTCAGCAGATGGCAATCAAATGCCTTTCTAATGCCATCAATTTCATCATTCTAGAGCTCTCTGATGCCACATACACCAGTCAGTTGCATTCGAGGCTGAGTCATCCAACCGAAGTTAAAGATATGCTTAAAATCTGCCAGCTTAGCACATTGGGGATTGAAGAAATTCAATGAATCTGTTTTATTGGATATCGCAAGTCTATTCTTGGATATCCGATGATCGTTTCTAGCATAAGTTGTAGTTAATTTGTTTTCTGAATTTCCTATTTAAACCCCTTTCAAGAATTTTAGAAATGGTCCTGAATTTGTAATATTTTGGACTTGGACAATACATTTTTGTACTCCTTGACTATCATATTTTTATAAAGGATCATATCTTGTGATTTCATCGTGAATTAATTTTTGAGAGTTGCATTTCTATACCTTGAAGATTGTTCTAAGTTAAAGCGCAAGATTCCTGTGATTTCATGGTGAATTATTTTTTAGAGTTGCATTTCTGTACCTGGAATATTCTTCTAAGTTAAAGCGCAGGATCATAATATCAAATTGCATCAGGAAGATATCAAATGTATCTGGTATTTCTATCGCTTTCGTTTTATTTTCTTTATGTGATGAAATATTCTCATTAAAATTTGTTATCGCTTATATATACTTGTTTCTCAAATATTTCTTTATCATATCATTTCTGAAGATAGAGGGATATCATCTTTCATAGTGTGTGTAAACGATGTAAATTTATGAATGCGATGTGCTATTATAACTCTATTTAATTTCTTAAACAGAGTTATCATTATATGATACTGCATTTTTCTTTTAAGTAAATAATACATTTTCATGGTTATTTCTTAATTGAAACAATCTTTTAAGTTGTATTCATATTTAATACCCGGGTTAGTTTTAGAATTATTTGTAAGTCATAGATTAAGTTACGCAGATTAGCTCAGTTAGTTAGTTCCATTATTCACTTGCACAAACACCCCATCATCAATCTTTTCATTACTAGGAAACTGGTCCTATAAATCCAGTCGAAGCCACCATCCCAAACGGATAAGGAGCTGTTTTAAGTTCCGGACTAGGGGGTTTTCCCCCAATGTTTGAAGCAACGATTTTTGAGGCTTCAACATTTCCTAGAATCAGATCGAGCATCTTGTTACACTGAGGGACTATCAATAGTTGAGTAGCCACATTATATGACAAGTTGATTCCTTTCACTACTTATATTTTTCTTACTCCCTCATCTACTAGTTTTCCTATCTTGAATCTAGCTCCTAGTAGTGACTTGGTTTCTAATTCCTATTCATTGGCCATTGAGTACACACATTTTCGAGAAAGCCCCGCTCTCTCTTGGTCCGTTGACCCTCCTCTCCAGACCTTTTCTTTGTTGGATCTAACCCTCATTTGATTGCTTCCCTTTGTACGAGGCACAATCATGGCTACACTTTCTTGAAATATTTTCAAATACTGTCCACTTTTGTCTCCTTTCTGACAACCCTCTCCTTGTTCTTTGGCCATACTCTCCTCATGTAGTTACAATGCCCTACCAAAGAGGTCATGTCTGTCAAGGTGCAACATACTACCAAGAGCGCAACAATTGAGGCAGTACAAAGACACAACTCAAAGTTAAGGATTCAACAACTCAATTTTAGAAACTCACCCCACCTCTTATTCATGAAGAACTCACTTGTCCAAAAACGGAAGGAGTCAACCAACAACATCTTCTTTCTAACACGAAGGTATTAACAAATATGGCAGATTGAGTGTCTAACACAAGGGCATACCCATGGACGTTTTAATCAATATATGCACGTGATGGACCTATACTATCACATGAAGTTTCTACTAGGCAAAGTTTCATTAGATCGGCATGCGAACAGAGAGGACTTTCTCCTCTCCATGGAACATCTACATGAACACATGATGGACCTAGACCACCCATTGGAGCACATCGATAAGAACCTTAGCATCTCTCCTACTAATTGACTGCTCACCGACAACAACAAAGAGCCAATCCAAATTGCAACTACAAATTAAGATCCCTTTTCTTAATCTACTAACTCTTATTATGTCTTCGGTTTATCAATTTCATATTTCTTTCATAACCTTTAAAGACTCAACTATTAATAATATATGCAAATCTAAATAGTATTTGTGTTTTTTACCTCTCTTAAACTAATACAATTTTTTAATATAGTTAGATTTCTCTAATAACTTTAAACTCTTTCTTATAGCGTTTTGTTCATAAAATAATACAAATGTTTATTTAAAAAAATAAATTAAAAATTAAAAATAATTCTCACAATCGCATAAAATATACCAACAAAATAATACATTAAAAATAATAACTAAAATCATAATACATTAAAAATAATAACTAAAATCATTTTAAAGTGTTCTCATTCATATATATATAATCTAAAATTGTGTGTATATCAGTCAATCTCTATCTAGAATTGAGACAACATCGGTGAATAATTAATGCACACTGAAGTGTAATCCAATGAAAACATTCATTTATTTATATTACATTTTTAAAAAGTGATATTTATTTATATTATATTTTTAATTTATTTTTAGGTAATAAAAAAATGATAATGTGTGATTTAATTATTTTATATTTTCGTTTTTTAATTGGAATTTGGTCTTAATTTTGGTGAAATTGTAGGTTTTTTTTTGGTTTAGAATGTGATTTTGAATATACAAATAAATTTAACACTATTAAAATTTTTTGAATCCTTAAAATTATACAAATTTTACAACCCAAACTTGTAATTCTAATAAATTTTACTAAATTTTCTGTAAGATTTACTAAAAGAAAATTAGAACATAGAAAATTTAAACTACAATGAAAAAGTTAATATGGTAGAAATGTTGTAAGGTCTTGTTTAACACTGTAATGTGTTGTTAAACATTTTGACTCGCTAAAATAAAACAAAATAAAAATTAAATTATAATTAAAATTAATAATTAAACCAACTTAGATCCATATGAACTAGGGATCTACCAAAAAGAGATCAAATTTCTTGAAATGCAAACATCTTTTAGAGTGAAAGAAATTTGATTTCTCTAAACACTTGTAGATCTCCGCGAATCTAGATTAGTTATATTGTACTACTTGAATGAAAAGCTTTGAATTCATTAACTCATGATAAGGTCTTGCCTTCCAACAAATCAGTGCACACATATAGAACATTGAGAAAAATGTAGTTGGAAAATAAATCACTTAAAAAACCGTAGTCTATCTGTTATAAATTATGAAATGTTTTAAGCATATTTTCTGGTCAATTTTACTTAGAATTCAATAGAGATTTATTGGAATCACAAGTTGTTTCCTCAAATTTAATTCAAAAACTCCAAATCATATAATAATTAAACAACTGAGTTGTTTTTCTTTTTGGATTTTCCAGTGGATTTTTTAGCAAGAATCTAGCAGAAAAAATTGAGGTGAAATATTGATTTGTGTTATTTAAACTAGTTTTTTGAGTGCATATATGGATTCAACACCTTGAAAAACCTCTAAAGCATATATGGATTTCAATAAATTTGTACCAAATTTTAGATTAGAAAAAAACACTGAAAAAATTTCAAAAAAACACATTAAAAACAACCACTACAATGCAGAGGAAAATGCAATTCAATGTTCACAATAACTACATTACATAACCAGAAAAAAACTAAAAATAATATAATATAAGAGGCATGCCGCTTTTTTTTTTTTTTTTAAATATGGCGGAGGAGATGCCAAAACAGTTATGAAAGAACGAAATAAAATTTTAACACCTTCAGGGAGGAGAAGCAGATGCCTTCGTGTTAGTTAGGTTGTTGTAACTCGGAAGAAAGTTAAAATGTAGAAACAAAAGAAGCAGCGCAAACATCAGTCAGGATTATTGAATACGCTGAAACTGAATCAAAATTAATAAAAAATTATGACAACATCAAAATAATAGAAGCTGAACTGCCTTGGGATCACTGGTCAGGAGTGAAGAGTTTTACAACTTTGATTAATGTTTTATTTTCATAAGATTTACTGGACTGAGGTAAGTGGATTAATGGGTACTGTGTTGTGATGATGAAAACCTGACTCAACTTTGATGGAAAAAGTGGAACTGTTAAATAGATTGAGGGAACATTATGTACATTTTAGAAAACCTGCTTCGTATATTGAAGTGACAGACTTCCTACTTACTAAAAACATTATAAATGTGTAAAGAATTTTAAGAAATCTATCACTTCACTCTCAAATATGTAAACTTATTTTTTTCTTCTTTCAAAGAACTTATCATTTCAATATTACAGGAACTTTTGCTAATGGATTGACCAATAATGTATAAGAAGACTAAGCAGTTATATATATTGGTCACCCAAGTACAAGGGTCACCGTTTTAATACAAAATATGAAGAAGGGGAGAAGAGAAAATAGGCAATGAAGAAGACTGCTTGCTTCCAAAAAGGATGTTGGAATTTTCAGAATTCCAAAACAATAAAAATCTCTTTCCTTAACACAGAGAAATATTCAGAATTTCACTCAAAGTGACAGAGTTTCCATAAAAAAAATTTCTATTTCATAAAAAAAAAACTGTTGTTACAATTCTTATAGCTTTCCACTGCTGAGAGATTACAAAATATGAAACTGCTTCACACACAGTGTCCAAATCACTCTTCTCTGTCTCACACAGAGAAATACTCTGTTTCTAAAATAAAAACAAACACTGCTGTGTATGCTCTGTAATTTTAAAACACTCTGCTGTTCTGTGTAATTAAAAATTACAACTCTCTGTCTCTGTTCTTTTTCAACGCTGTTGTGTGTATATATATATATATTACAATCGCACTGCTGTGCATATATCACATAAAAAAATATGGCTCTGTTTCTGCATATTTCAAAACAAAATATCTCTGTCATAAATTGACACACCCACTAAGTTTCACCGCTTGAAAAACATTAATGGTCTCCATTAACTTCTGTCAGCACCGCCTACAATTCGCATTGATCACAGCTTTGACTTGTTGGCACTGTGATATTTCTTCCCCGCACTGCCGTGCACATTCACTGTGTAATAAAAATTACATTCTGCTGTCTTTTCCCTTTTTTATTATTTACACTGCTGTGTAGTAAAAATTACATACTCTTCACGGCTTTTTAATATATATGTGTTATATATATTAAATAAAACAAATAACAAATAACAAATAGAACATTAAAACCAACTATGTTTTATAATATGTGCGATGGGCAAATATTAAACCCCGCAACCATTTGTTAAAACGTTAAGTGTGGACCCTTGCTGACATCAGCAGTTCCGAGGGGGTATGCCCCTCCGTTGGCTTGGTTTGCCTGACCCCCGCGGACTTCACTTCCACTTGGTCTCTTTGCTGCCGCCTCCATTATGTGCTGCGATAGCTCGGCAGTTGGAAATTAATTCCAACACTCCCCCTTAATTTCAACTGCTGGGTTTTCTTGCATACCCAAACATTTCCTAAAATGTTCAAAGCTTTTCTGCTAAAGTGGCTTTGTGAGGATATCTGCAAATTGATCCTCTGTTCTGCAATGCTGCAAAACAATCTCGCCATTGCTTACCAATTCTCGTATGAAATAAAACTTGGTGTCAATGTGCTTTGTCCTTTTATGAAAAACAGAATTTTTAGACAATGCAATAGCAGAATTATTGTCACAAAATATCACTGTCCCTTTTACCTGTTCTTGACATAAGCTTCTCAACATTTTTCTCATCCAAACTGCTTGACACGCTGCTGCTGTAGCTGCCACATATTCCGCTTCTGCTGTAGGCAACGCTACAATGGGTTGTTTCTTAGAAGCCCATGAAATGGCTCCTGAACCCATATGAAAAACATAACCGGAAGTGAAAATAGTCATCCCCACTTCCGGCCAATCCTTTGTAAGTGTATCCAACTAAATCTGAACATTCTGAAGTAGTATAAAAGATACCAAACCTTTTAGTACCTTTAACATACCTCAAAATTCTTTTGCTGCTTGCCAATGTGCCTCCTTTGGCTTTTCCTTGAACCTGGAAATCAAACTAACAGCATGCATTATGTCCGGCCTAGTTGCAGTCAAATACATAAGGCTGCCAACTATGCTCTTGTATAAACTAGGATCAAAATCCTTACTGTTGTCCTCTCTGCTGAGTTTTAATCCCATCACTGTGGGAGTGATCGCTGCTTTGCATTCCTGCATGTTAAATCTTTCAAGTACCTCATTAACATACTTTGCCTGTGAGATGAAAATCCCACTTTCATCTTGTTCTACTTCTATTCCCAAGAAGTATCTCAACAAACCCATATCAGTCATTTCAAATTCTTCTTTCATGACTATTTTAAAATGTTCAATAAGGCAATCATCATTACCTGTAAAAATAACATCATCAACATATAAGACTACAATCAAGATTTTACCGTCTTTTTCTTTGATGTAGAGGGTGGGTTCTCCCTCACACTTTTCAAAACCATTTTCCAGTAGATATGAATCTATCCTACTGTACCACGCTCTTGGCGCTTGCTTCAGCCCATAAAGAGCTTTCTTCAGCTTGCACACTTTGTGCTCTTGGCCTTTCTTCTCATAGCCGAGAGGTTGATCAATGTAAACCTCTTCCATTAACACTCCATTCAGAAATGCTGACTTCACGTCCATTTGGTAAACTTTCCATTTGTTTTGTGCTGCTATGGACAACACTGCTCTCACGGTTTCCATTCTTGCAACCGGTGTGAAAGTTTCCTCATAATCTATCCCATGCTTCTGCTTATAACCTTTGACAACAAGCCTTGCCTTGTGTCTCTCTATCTTGCCTTCAGCATTACTCTTGGTCTTGTAGACCCATTTAACACCAATGACATCCTTACATTTTGGGAGTTCAACCAAATCCCAAGTTTTGTTCCTTTCTATGGCATTTATTTCCTCATCCATAGCTTCTATCCATTTCCTATCCTTGATAGCTTCTTCGAAATGAACAGGATCATCAACATGAAAATATAAAGCAAACAAAGAATTGATACCTTCATTAGCTATATCTTGTTCATAAATATCTTTTAAACTTCTGAATTTCTTACCTCTTTCAGTAGGTGTACAAGTACTTGAAGAAGCACTTGAATTTCCTCCTTGTGGTGTGCTTGGAGAAGCACTGTCATTTCTCCTCAAGGGTGTGCTTTGTGGTGTTGGTGTTGCTGTTTGGGGATGTATTTCAGCCAACTCATCATCATTTACATCATGAGATAAACAGTGTTTAACATTCACTGTTTTCTCTATGCTTTCATCCCAAGCTTCCTCTTCAATAAACTGAACATCTCTGCTCACAAGAAACTTCTTGCTGGATGGGTTATATAACCTGTATGCCTTGGATTCCTCACTGTATCCAATGAAAATACATTTCTCCCCCTTGCTGTCCAACTTCTTCCTTAGCTGATCCGAAATGTGTGCATAAGCCACACATCCGAAAACCTTCATGTGTGTGACACTTTGCTTTGTGCCACTCCATGCCTCTTCCGGCACTTTGTTCATAACTGCTTTTGTAGGGCACCTATTCAAAATATACGCTGCACAATGTACAGCTTCAACCCAATAATCATTCGGCAAATGCTTTGCCTTTAACATGCTCCTCGTCATGTCCATTATGGTTCGGTTCTTCCTTTCGGCTACTCCATTTTGCTGCGGAGTATATCTAGTTGTAAACTGCTTATGAATACCATTTTCTCTACAAAACCGTAGAAAATCTTTAGATATATACTCACCTCCTATATCAGTCCTTAAGACTTTGATATGCAGCCCACTCTAGTTCTCAACAAGTGCTTTGAAATTGCAAAATTTTTCAAACACTTCACTTTTATTTTTCAAAAAATAAACCCAAGTTTTTCTTGTAAAATCATCTATAAATGTTAACACATAGTGGCTGCTTGCAAGTGATGGAGTTTGCATCGGTCCACATACATCTGAGTGGACAATCTCTAAGGGTGCTTTTGCCCTTATGCTTTTCCCGGAAGGAAAACTTTCTCTGTGTTGTTTCCCAAGAATACAACCTTCACAAAGGCTGTCAGGTTTCTCTATCAATGGTAAACCACTTACCATTCCTTTTCTGTTCAACAAATTAAGACCTCCAAAGTTGAGATGTCCAAATCTCAAGTGCCATAACCAATTATCATCCTTTGGTTCGCTTTGAAAAGTCTCTTGTGCAACTGCTGCTTTCTCTTCACCATTCTTCAAATCTGCTCTCATTCTAAGAGGGAACATCCTGTTCCTTGTCATCTTCACTTCAGCAATACACTGTTTGATGGGTGGTTTATCCATGATGGTACAAACATCATTATCAAAGAAAACATTATACCCCTTATGGACAAGTTGTCCAATACTTAAGAGGTTACAATTCATTCCTGGAACATAATAAACATCTGCTATGGTTTTCTTTGCACCATTCCTTGTTAAAACATTTACATCTCCTTTTCCCATAACATAAACTTTGTTATCAGTTCCTAGTGTGACTTGTGACTGCACACTCTCATCTAACATAGAAAACATTGCTAAGTTTCCTGTCATATGGTTACTACAACCGGAGTCTAGAAACCATAAGTCTTCACTCTTTTCTTCAACCATATTACAAGCTAAAAACAAATTACTTTGACTGATATTTTCTTTTGTGAAATTTTCTCTAGTTTCACTTCTCATATCATTCTGCTTCTTCTTTCTACATTCATTAGCATAATGACCATATTTTTTACAATTGTAACATTGGACATTGGATTTGTCATACCTTTGTCCTTGAGCATTCTGCTGTCCACTTTGCTGGCTGCCTTGGCCGTGGCTGTGACTTTGACTGTTGCACCTTCCATGTGAATGTGAAGGGTTGTTCCTTCCACCTCTGTTTTGGCTTCTACCTCTTCCTCTCTTGTTTCCTCTGCCTTGCCCTCTTCCTCTTCCGAAAGACATCTGGGTCTTAAAGGCTTGCTCAAGAGATGAGTTTTCACTCCTACCCAATCTCTGTTCATGGGTCATCAGTGATGCATGAAGTTCATCCACTGAAAACTTTGTGAGATCTTTGGTCTCCTCTATGGTGGTGACAATCACATCGAATCTTGAGGGTAAACTTCTCAAGATTTTTTCAACAATCCTCTTGTCCTCATGAGTCTCTCCATGAGATCTGATTTGTGTGACCATTCCAATCACATGAGTGAAGAATGAGTCAATGTTATCTGACTCCTTCATACATAGAGTCTCAAAGTCTCTCCTCAGCAACTGAAGTTTTGTTGTCTTCACTTTCTCCATTCCCTGATAAGCTGTCTTAAGAGTTTCCCATGCTTCACTGGATTTCTTGGCTGCTGCTATCCTTGGAAACACACTCTCATGCACTGCTTGATACAAGAAGAAAAGAGCCTTGGCATCTCTCTTCTTATTGTTCTTCAATGACTCTCTTTTTTCCTGAGTTAAAAGAAGAAACTCTACTTCATTTGCTGGCTCTTCAAAGCCATCCTCAACTAATTCCCATAACTCTTGGGAGACAAATAAAGCTCTCATAGTTATTGACCAGTAGTCATAATTTTTTCCATTGAATTGTGGGAGATGGATATTTCCCAAAATCATACCTGTGCTGGCTCCAGCCATTCTGCACTCTTAACTATGATCTCAAAAACACTTGACTGTGTGTTTAAAACTAATCAACTGTACTGCAATAGTAACACAAAACTATATAGATAAATACCTTCGAATTCTTCTTGTCTGAACCTTCACTCTGCTGGAGAATCTGCTGCAACAAAGAACTCATTTCCTTCAGCTTATTTGACCTTCAAATAGCCTGGATTGGCTCCGATACCATGTTGGAATTTTCAGAATTCCAAAACAATAAAAATACCTTTCCTTAACACAGAGAAATATTCAGAATTTCACTCACAGTGACAGAGTTTCCATAAAAAAAATTTCTATTTCATAAAAAAAAAACTGCTGTTACAATTCTTATAGCTTTCCACTGCTGGAAGATTACAAAATATGGAACTGCTTCACACACAGTGTCCAAATCACTCTTCTCTGTCTCACACAGAGAAATACTATCTTTCTAAAATAAAAACAAACACTGTTGTGTATGCTCTGTAATTTTAAAACACTCTGCTGTTCTGTGTAATTAAAAATTACAACTCTCTGTCTCTGTTCTTTTTCAACGCTGTTGTGTATATATATATATATATATATTACAATCGCACTGCTGTGCATATATCACATAAAAAAATATGGCTCTGTTTCTGCATATTTCAAAAAAAAATATCTCTGTCATAAATTGACACACCCACTAAGTTTCACCGCTTGAAAAACATTAATGGTCTCCATTAACTTCTGTTAGCACCGCTTACAATTCGCATTGATCACAGCTTTGACTTGTTGGCGCTGTGATATTTCTTCCCCGCACTACCGTGCACATTCACTGTGTAATAAAAATTACATTCTGCTGTCTTTTCCCTTTTTTATTATTTACACTGCTGTGTAGTAAAAATTACATACTCTTCACGTCTTTTTAATATATATGTGTTATATATATTAAATAAAACAAATAACAAATAACAAATAAAACATTAAAACCAACTATGTTTTATAATATGTGCGATGGGCAAATATTAAACCCCGCAACCATTTGTTAAAACGTTAAGTGTGGACCCCAGCTGACATCAGCAGTTCCGAGGGGGTATGCCCCTCCGTTGGCTTGGTTTGCCTGACCCCCGCGGACTTCACTTCCGCTTGGTCTCTTTGCTGCCGCCTCCATTATGTGCTGCGATAGCTCGGCAGTTGGAAATTAATTCCAACAAAGGACTCTTTATCAAACTGGTGGCAAAGGCGTGCTCCGGTAGACTCTGGTTCACTTACAGGGCCTGAACAAAATAAATCATGATCTTGATTAAGCATACTAAGAAACTAACTCTCAACCAAATTATCATCGTGCCGAGTAGATGTATTTCCCAAATCACTGTGCCTCTCTTGTTTATGCTCATGAGACACTACCTGAACATCAACATTCTTCTCTGACAGGGGACAGAGAGAATCTGATTGTCGAAGTTGCGAGAGAGTTGTGCCTTTTGCATTGCTTCCTTCCTCTTCTTTAGATTTCAAACCAATCTCTCCACAACTCTTACTGCAATCCAATAATTCTGATAAATTGCCACAGGTTATCTCTACCCCCTTTTCAATAACTGTGAACTCAATATCATTATCTAGACCAATAACTTCATCTTCATTCTCGCAAACAATATTTTAATATTCTTTTTAATTCTAATTACATCACAGAAGTAAAAGATCACAGGTAAATCTAAAAAGTTCATAGAGTATATAAACCTCATAAATATTAGTAGTCAAATCACTACATAGGGGTAGGTCCCTTGCCCCACAAATAAAAGGGTCTCATACACCAATTTGGTATCCAGCTTGGTTATGAGTTAAAATTAGATTATCATTACTACTATAATAAATGTAGGTAAGGTGTTGGATCTATAATTTGATTTGTGTTTGGAAATGAACTATCTTGAGCACTCTTTTAGTTCCAAGCACCTTATTTACTTTGATCATCTAAAATCTTAGAAAAAGTATGTATAAGAATGCACCAATATGTTAATATTTAAGAAGAAAATATGTATCTACCAAGAATTCACATGTAAACATGTAGTGATATTTATGACCAAAAAGTGAAAGAATTAAAAATAGATATCTATCATAATAAAATGGTATTTGTTCATTAAATTTTTAATTTTACAATGGAATGAATTTAACAATTTGTATAGTTTTAGTTGGTTTAATGATTAAGAATACACGTTTTTTTTTTATAGGTCATAGATTCAAAAATAAAGTAGGGTAGAGTGTGTATTTGACCAATTGTGATGACGTTAGAGGGGTAGCCCTCGCCCTTCAATGAGACCACCAGATGATCATGGATGAGACATATCTCTATGATATATCTACCATTGTCAAGTCACAAATTCTTGCTAATATTGGGATTTTTTTGTCAAGTCACAAGTTCTTGCCAATATTGAGTAGATTCACATAATTTTTTATTTGAAATGTTTTGATAATGTTCATTATCGACATTATCTAAAATTAACATAGTCTTTAAGATTTTTCATTTACCATCCTTGGATGGGATGTTAATAGATAGATAGGTGGGGAGGCGTGATGCTACCATCCCACCAATTATTATGGTAGGGGGATGTGGCACTGCATCCCACCAATTATTATGGTAGGGGGATGTCGCAGTGCATCCCACCCAAGTCATTAATTTCCTTTCATTCTATTGCATGATTTAGGATGGGAATTTACCACCCTCTGATGGTGAACCTCAATTCCCACAACACAAAGTTAATTTTGGGCATCAAAGGTAGATCTATCGGATATTGGGAAGCAAACATGAATTGTCCTTAGCCATGGTATGAGCTAGTTAGACCTAATTTTCTCAGGAGTACTAGGCATTTTTAGAGGTGGGCAACTTGCATTCCAATCAACGTCACCACCCTGTGCACGTTGAAATTTGATGAGGCTTTGCAAGTGGATTCTCTCCAGCAATTTAAATTTTGGATGGAAGGAAATTGATATATAATATTCCTTTGGCTTTTCTCTTAGTCTCATGTTGGTTCATCATCATTTCTCTCGTGGTGGATGAATTATGGTGTTGTATTCTCTCAAGCTCTCTAGTTGTTTCAAAAACAATGATTGCTTTTCCTTCTCATGGTTTTGCAGACAAGGCCAACCTAGCTAGGCTTTTTCCTTTGCTTCTTGATTTTTTTTCTATCGTTGCTTTTCCTTTCATGTCCCTCAGGTTTCTTGGACCCCTCTCATGTTGAAGGCTCCTTCTGAGACTTGAGTCCCTAGTCACATGTCAGTTTATTTGTGTTTCCCTTCTAGTTTGTCTTTGTCTGGTGCTTGCAATATGAAGTGGTGTTTAACATACATCCACACAAAATCCTATTTTGTGTTTCGTCACACTGCCCCATTAGAGAGCCAGAGTCTAACATGGAGCAACATATTATCAAGAGCATGGGCTACTGTCATATTATCCTTATTTCCCATTATTCAAGAACCATAAAAATAAAATGAAATATACCCACAACATGTGCCCAGAGATATGATTTATCTTGCTTGTAACTACCCACCACATGCATCGCCATAAATGTTCCTTGTTCCACATCCTAAGTGTTGAACTGCACCCCATACTAGTGAAATGATACTTAATTACAATGATATTCATTATACAAAATAAGGAGGAGATGATATGGCGAGATTTTACCTCTCTCGATGGCTAGATAACATGTGTGTCATTAACCATCAACAATTGTTGGGGCATCAACACCTTGATAAAAAAGACGAGCACAATATTAAGATCTATCTAACTTATGTTGCTTCATAAACACCTTACATGGAAATATATATATTATAATGTTATTATTTAATGTATTTTTAAATGATTATTTTTTAAAAATTAATTAATTAACTAATTAAATTTTAAATATTTATTATAATACCATTAAATTGGAAAAAAAAAATCCGTTTATTAACATCCTAATGTATTTAAAGATATAAAAAATTGTGAGTGTTCTAAAAGAAATCTTTATTTGTTAAATAGTTGATGAAAAATTAACCAAAAAAAAAATGTGAGTGTATTCGTTAAATAGTTTATGAAAAATTAACAAAAATAAAAGTAATATAATTTAATACATAAATTTATATTATTTATAACAAGCCGTTGCTTCTAAAGGTGCAAAAATACATCGAAGATCAAGATTTGAAAAAATTTGTCTTTCATTATTGCACTAGATGATGCACTCACATCTACTAAATGCATAATGCATTGATTATTGATCATATAATTGTTATTATTTAACAATATGAGTAGTTTTTTTTTTTTGGAAAAAAAATATGTGAAAAGAATGTTTGATTCTGCTCACGCAGTTGACACCATTCTGTCCGAGATAAATTCACACAGGACTGGGCAGAAGTTGAACGAAACCATGCAGAAACTTAGAGCTAATTTGTATCTAAAAACGTTTGTGAACAAGTCTGGGTGGGCTGGATCACTTTGAAAGTTTGGGATATAATAATTTACATATTATTTGGTAAAAGTTGAATTTTTGAAAATTGTAGAATTATTTAAAAACAAAATTAAATATTAAAATAAATTAAAATGAAATAAACTCATCATGTATTTGTAATATAATGAATAATAACCAATTATAAGAAAATTAATTCAAAAAATCATAGCAAAAATTATTTCAAATATAATATATTGTATGAAAAAAAATCATGTGAAGAAATATGTCCATATTAATCAGGTAATAAATTTCCGTGAATCAAATTTACTGCTACAGAACTAATATTTTTCATTAATTTAAAATTTTTATGATTTTTATAATAAAATATAAATTTGATATTACCCTTTGGCTTCTTTTGGATTTGGCTTCCTTCAAAGGAAAAAGGCTTTTGTTGCCCTTGGTTAGGCTGTGGATGCTGTGTAAGGCAGAGATCCATATATAAATACAAATCCATAAGGGGATTCGAGGAACAGGAGATTGGGGAGTCTTATCATTTTTGAAAAAATTCTTTTTTTATAACGAAAGAGAAATTTTTAAAATTAAATATTAAATTTGTTTATATAGTGAAAAACCATTAAATATTTTGTTGATAATTTTCCATGCAAATAGTGATTATATATATTTAGTATGTTTCTTTGTATTTTTTATATATAAGAAAATTGTTATATTTAAAAATATTTTATTTTGGTTAAGAGTTGTTTTCGAATGTTAAGAAATAAGTTAACTACCGTGAAAGTCTGCCTTTTATAGAGAGGGAAAATTTTAGGGCTAATATTGGTAGGTGGACTAATTTTTCCAGCTTTTTCCAATAAAAGATTCTCTAATTTCCATTTTTTCTAAACATTATTGGCCCATAAAATTATTTTACCTTTAAAATCACAAAAAAATTATAGACTATATATAAATCATTAGAAAATTGACTATTTTTTATTAAACATTTTAATAATTACATATTAAGGATTATTGCTAAGATTCTTAAATTTTAAGATAAATTTCCATTCTTCAAATTTTCTCTACTTATAGACCACTAGCTAGGAAATTACAAGTGGCTTGGTTTTCCTTGAATAACACTAATCAGTCAACCCACATTAGCTGGTAGCAACTACTATTAAGTGTCCCCACTATCAATTTGACAGCTAAATTATAATAAATTCTCTAAATCTACTAATTCCCCATTCCCAAAAAGTCCATTAAACTACCAATTTCAATTTCAGATGAAAAACAAATTATAATATAAAAATTTAATAAAGTAATTTATACTATTTATTTGATTAAATGTTTTCTTATTTTACTCAAAAACTTATTCTAATTTAGAAATTAATTACTATAAAATTAAAACAGATAGAGAATGAGTCCTCATTATTATTATTAAGAATAAACTAACTTTTTTTCTCAAATAAATTGATTCTAAACCAAAATCATTCTTAATATTAAATAAAGGCCTAGTCTAACTTATAGACGAAATGACTTTTATCAGGACATTTTTTCAGTTTAATTTTTGGTAAATATTTTTAAAAACTTGAGTTTAAGTAGTTTAATCTGTAGAATTTTATTTATGCATTCAAAAGTGCATTTTAAACAACCAAAAATCACATTCTTTCTTGAAATTGTTTTGTATGATTTTAGTGAAAAAGTCTATTTCGTCTATAAGGTAGACTACGCCTCAAATAAAAATAAATTGGAATAATATTTAAGTGTGACTTTTTGGAGTTTATGGCGGATTTCTAGCCAGAATTCAACAAAAAAATTTGTGGCCAAATCTTGATTTGTGTTGTTTAAACTGGTTTTTTAACTGCATATATGGATTCAACACCCTCAAAAACCCCTAGGGAACTTCGACATTGAAGATTTTGTCTATCAAACTTATGATTTCAATGAATCTTTGTCGGATTCTAGACAAACTATATCAAAAAATAAATCAGAAACATTCCAAAAATTCGCACTTAAATACTACTCGAAAACAATTTATCCACCACAAAATTTAAAATAACTAAATAAAAAATTAACCTGGGATGGGGTGGGTTGCTGCCATACCACTGGGGACATGGAAACATGTCCCCTTCATTGTTTAACCATGTACATTAATTTTGGCATGGGGAATGCCACCCATATGTTGTCCAAATGGAATAAAATCTTGGCTCTCTAGATCTTTGTCAAATCTATCTCCTTTGAAAAACGACCTTCTAATCGTCTGACTTGCTCACCTTGTGCGACTAAGCAAAATTTGGCACCATCAAGAATGGAATTCAATGTTGAGGTCCTAACAATTCATTGCACCAATCCTGATGACAACCTTGGAAAGAAGGCTATCCAACAAGTCTGGGCACTTCAAGTAGCTAATTCAGGAACTCTAGAAACTCGATTTTCTTTTATGCGAAGGAGTCAGGCTCTTTTTGGTCAAATCAACCTCACCCATTCCCCTGCGCTATGTTTGCAATGCTCCAACTCTCTTGGCTTTCCTAGCAAAATTCAAGGAAATGAATGCCATCTTGTTAGCAAGCTTTGCTCCAGGGCTGGTGCTTTCCTTTCTCAACTCTAACTGGCAACTCGAATTGTCTCTCAACAGTGGTCATTGGACAAAGTTCTATCTATCTTCCTAGAATCAGATTGAGCATCCTGTTACAGTGAGGGACTATCAATAGTTGAGTAGCCACATTCTATGACAAGTTGATTCCTTTCAACGCTTAGATTTTTCTTGCTCCCTCATCTACTAGTTTTCCTATCTTGAATCTAGCTCCTAGTAGAGACTTGGTTTCTAATTCCTATTCATTGGCCATTGAGTACACGCATTTTCGAGAAAGCCCCGCTCTCTCTTGGTCTGTTGACCCTCCAGTCCGGACCTTTTCTTTGTTGGATCTAACCCTCATTTGATTGCTTCCCTCTGTACGGGGCACAAACATGGCTACGCTTTCTTGAAATATTTTCAAATCCTGTCCACTTTTGTCTCCTTTCTGACAACCCCCTCCTTGTTCTCTGGCCATACTATCCTCATGTAGATATAATGCCCTACCAAAGAGCTCGTGTCTGTCAAGGTGCAACATACTACCAAGAGCGCAACAATTGAGGCAGTACAAAGACACAATTCAAAGTTAAGGATTCAACAACTCACTTTTAGAAACTCACCCCACCTCTTATTCATGAAGAACTCACTTGTCCAAAAACGGAAGGATTCAACCAACAACATCTTCTTTCTAACACAAAGGTACTAACAAATATGGCAGATTGAGTGTCTAACACAAGGGCATACCCATGGACATTTTAATCAATATATGCACGTGATGGACCTATACTATCACATGAAGTTTCTACTAGGAAAAGTTTCATTAGATCGGCATGCGAACATAGAGGACTTTCTCCTCTCCATGGAACATCTACATGAACACATGATGGATCTAGACCACCCATTGGAGCACATTGATAAGCACCTTAGCATCCCCCCTACTAATTGACTACTCACCGACAGCAACAAGGAGTCAATCCAAATTGCAACTACAAATTAAGATCCCTTTTCTTAGTCTACTAACTCTTATTATGTCTTTGGTTTATCAATTTTTTATTTCTTTGTCTTTCTTTCATAAACTTTAAAGACCCAACTATTAATAATATATGTATCTTGCATTCTGAATCTCTAAATAATATTTGTGTTTTTTACCTCTCTTAAACTAGTACAATTTTTTAATATAGTTAGATTTCTCTAATAGCCTTAAACTCTTTCTTATAGCCTTTTGTTCATAAAATAGTACAAATATTTATTTAAAAAATAAATTAAAAATAATTCTCACAATGACAAAATATACGAACAAAATAATAACTAAAATCATTTTAAAATATTATATTCATATATATATATATATATATATATATATATATATATATATATATATATATATATATATATATATATATATATATATATATATATATATATATATATATATATAATCTAAAATTGTGGGTATATCAGTCAATCTCTATCTATATCATGTGAATTGATAAAATTAATGAAATGGCTCTCCAGGTGAGAACCTTGAGAGTGTACAAACACACTCAGACAATCTGATACATCAATCAAGAGAACAACCTAGTACATATAGGCTTTCTCACAATCAGGTGGTTTGAACCACTCTCTGAATATTAGGATCTGAGATCTAGAATTAGAATCTCAATCCTATCCTAACTGAACTTTCTCCATTAATTTCTAACACTCCCCCTTAATGGAGAAAGGGTATAGAACAGTAACGTATGATAACATACGCCTACTGGTCTAGTCTCAGCTAGGCTTACAATGGTAAAAGACATAAAAAACTTGGTAACAGAGTTTTCATCTTAGTCTTTATGCTTCTGAGACCATATTTGTTCATTCGTGGACGAGGCTTCATCTTCACTTTCTTTGCCATGAGATAGTGATGTATCTTCGCCTCATTTCTTCTCTTGTGAAGGAAAACTTGAATTCTTGTTTTCATCCTTCTCAGAATTATGGCAGGCTCAATAGGAGACTGTTCCTTCTCACTATTTTTGGTGTCAATCATCTGAACATCAACGATGATATCTTCACCATTGATTACAACAATTTCTGTGTTAATTTCATAAAGACATGGTGTTTCAAGCCATGCTTCAAGAAACTTCAATTCTTCTTCAAAATTTATTGCTGATTCTTGCCTACCAATATTTTCATCTTCCTGCTCCTTCAGAAGAGCTTTCATTTCACCATCTCTCCCTACTTCATCCTTTTCCGCTGACATAATTATGCCTTAATCCAGTTCTGTTGCTACAAGCATGTTCTGCATTTGATCTGTATGTGAAGATAGGCCATCCTTCTCACCAAACAGTGATTCATCAATTTGATGTTTTTCAATCGTCAAATTGATCCACTCATCATGAGATATATAAGTCTCATCAAAATTGATTTCTGCATCAGGAAAACTTTCAGGTTCTATAATAATGAATGTGTTTTCATCCTTACAAGTTTCAATTACAGATACACATTTATCACCCATCATTGCATCTTCAGTTTCACAAACAAATATGGGATCATTATCAAGAGCAATATCCTCAACATCATTGCCCTTATTCAAACAGTATTTCATCTCTAAAACATCCCATAAAAACTTTGTACTAGGAATCTCTCCATATTCATATATTATGCTGAATATTATGTTGTCATCTACTGCAGATGTTATAAGACTTAATGCTACTGTATCTCCACTATCATTAATAACATCTTCAACATAATCCAATAAATTTAACTTCCATAGTACTATTTTTATTTCATATGCCCAACTTTCATAATTCATACCTGAAAAAAATGGTAAATCTGGCATTAAAAATTTAATAATCTCACCAAATTCCAAATCTGCACCTTGATCAGTAGCTGGTCCATCACCGTCAACCTGAAACAAATCACAAAATTCTACAACACAATATTTTGCACTTCTCCGTTGATGCTTTCTCCTAAATTTTCTTCGAGACTCTTTCAATTTACTTTGACAACCCATTTCCTCCTTCTATTTTCTCCCTTGCCAGAACACTTTTTCACTGCAGCGTTAACCTACACAGGCACCACATCTCCTCACGCTCCTCCTGTCTAAGGGCTGAGACAACACCGGAGCCTCAATGGTAGCGTCAGCTCTCAGTCCTGAAGCCTCAACACATTCAATGCAAGCTCACCACACAAACGTGAACACAGTCGGTCAACTTCCACATGTCAGCATTCCTCTGTATGTCGAGGAGACTTCAATCTCATGGACAGATCTGATCTCACCGTGCAATAGATCGGTGGGAGGTGTAGATCCACTCCAACCGCCAAGTATTTGCAACAGCGGTTTTCAGTATACATCTGGCAGTATGTTTGAGAGTAATATGAATAAAGTGATGGATAGTCTTGTTGTAGAGCAAACATCATTTAAAATTTCTGAGTACTGCCAAAGTCCAGACCGAATATATGGCCTCCTTCAATGTAGGGGAGACACAACAATGCACCAATGCTACAACTGTTCGCAGCAAGCAATCACTACTCTACGACAAGACTGTGAGAATGTCGGCGGCGGATTAATTTGGTTTGACTTATGCTTCTTACGCTATGAAAAAAAACAATAGCTTCATCGGACAACTGGATATTGTTGATGGATTGTATATTTACAATGAATATAATGTTTCCAGCCGGCCTGATGTGTTACAGGCTCGTTGTCTTGAAGGATTTACGGTCAGATCGGCCTCCTCCAATCTCCACCAGAAGCTTGGTCGAATTTTTCGACACTCTCGCCAATTTCACTTCTCAGCAATTGAACACAACGTTGGTTGTACACGCTCACTCCACGCAACACAACTCTCCAAACAATGGAGATGTGGATGGTGCCAGAACTCTACTGTTCAGTCAACAAAGATTTCTCGAGGACCACGACAACAAGTCTGCACACTCGGATCACAAATTGAGAAGGGCAAGGTTCGACCTCAACCAATAGCTACAACCATGCTTCCACCGCCATGATTCTCGGCCCTAACTTTAGCCTGTCCAGGGCGCACGTCTGCCCAGCCGATCAATCTATTCTATAACGGTCGGCTCCTTCCTCTTACAGTACAGCAGAGATCTATGAATGAATAGTCAAGTTACTGGAACAGCTCCAGTAAATCCCAAGATCCATGGAGCAATTTCAGTACCGCCAGGCCATTGCCATGATTCTGCCAGAAGCCAACATTTCTCAGGCAAACACTCCAATTCAAGAGAGGTTCGTGCCTTTCCACCCGTTCCGATCGATCATAGGCTACAATGTTGCAAATTTCTCGACCTAGATAGACTTCGGACATCACCTGCTCTTCGCTCTGGGCCTGCAACCTGCACACCTCTAGGGAATAATAGTGCAGTGCTTCTGCGAATCATTCCAAGAAAACAGGGCAGTTGTGGTCAGCCTCCTATTCAACCACTGTCACCAGGCCTTTCTGTGTTGGCTCTGCAATTCCACCTCCTTGAAGCGTCACTAAGTAGATCCACGGAGCTGCACTCTCTTGCAGTGCTCCTCAACAGCCACACCACAACAAACGAAAGTGGCAATGCAAGTTTCAATTTACTGCAAAGCAAGCTCCACAGCCTTATTCATCGCACGGTCGCGTATTTGAAATCGAAACGGCACTCTGTGAGACACCGATCTGATCTCATGGCGTCATGAGGTCAATGCGGTGGCCCTGTCAGCTGGGGCGAACACAGTCAAGCCAGCGAATATCTTAGCGTCGGCGGAGGTGAGAATACGCTGCTTAGTATGCACAGCAAACATATTTATTTAATTAAACTGCATCTCTTTTCCCTCTGACAGTTCAACAACTGTTAAATATTTTACTGCTTTATAGCTCCGAGGCCAATCCTGACAACTCTTGAAGTTTCCGGTGATGGGTGGTTCTGGATCCCTGCCACCGTCGCACTCTGGTTGTATTCTCAAAGCTCCTGATTTAGAACGCCCGTTGTTGACAACGTTCCTCCACGCAGCATGACTCCACACAGTCCAGGAGATGATGGAGCTCAAGGATCGAATTCATTGCAACAACCTCGATCTCAGGCAACAATGGAGCTCAAGGATCGAATTATGTTCTCAGGCGACGGCTCCACAACTCTCTCAACGACTCACTTGTAAATTCGAAATGTTGCTTTAACATAGGCTCTCGGCCTCACGCAATACGGCTCTTGCACTGGTCGATTCGAACACCGACAGACTCTGCTGTTGAGCACGACCTTCACAGCCTCCACTCCACGATGCCTTATGAACTGGCAGAATAAATGCCTTCACGTCGTTCCAGGAGCAGCTAACAGTAGCGCTTCTCACACAGGCTCTTGGCCTCCCAACGCAATGGTCTCCTCACACAGGCTCTTGGCCTCCCAATGCACATGTCTCTGATTTTGTGCACTCTGATACCATGATAAAATTAATGAAATGGCTCTCCAGGTTCGTCTCTGATCTTGTGCGCTCTGATACCATGATAAAATTAATGAAATGGCTCTCCAGGTGAGAACCTGGAGAGTGTACAAACACACTCACACAATCTGATACATCAATCAAGAGAACAGCCTAGTACATATAGGCTTTCTCACAATTGGGTGGTTTGAACCACTCCTTGAATATTAAGATCTGAGATCTAGAATTATAATCTCAATCTTATCCTAACTGAACTTTCTCCATTAATTTCTAACATGAATTGAGACAATATCGGTGAATAATTAATGCACACTGAAGTGTAATCCAATGAAAACATTTATTTATTTATATTACATTTTTAAAAAGTGATATTTATTTATATTATATTTTTAATTTATTTAATGGTAATAAAAAAATGATAATGTGTGATTTAATTATTTTATGTTTTGATTTTTTAATTGAAATTTCGTCATAATTTTGATGAAATTGTAGTTTTATTTGTGTTTAGAATGTGATTTTGAATATACAAATAAATTTAACACTATTAAAAACTTTTGAATCCTTAAAATTATACAAATTTTACAACTCAAACTTGTAATCCTAACCAATTTTACTAAATTTCTTGTAAAATTTACTAAAAGAAAATTAGAACATAGAAAATTTAAACTAAAATGAAATGAATTACTCTAGATCCATCCTAGTATAGTAGGGATGTTGTCATGTTTTGTTAAATTTTTCGATTCAGTCAAAATAAACAAAATAAAATAAAAGTTAATATGATAGAAATGTTGTAAGGTCCTGTTTAACATTGTAATGCATTGTTAAACATTTTGACTTGCTAAAATAAAACAAAATAAAAATTAAATTATAATTATAATTAATAATTAAACCAGCTTAGATCCATATGAACTGGGGATCTACCAAAAAGAGAACAAATTTCTTGAAATGCAAACATCTTTTAGAATGAAAAGAAATTTGATTTCTCTAAACACTTGTAGATCCCCACGAATCTAGATTAGTTATATAGTACTACTTGAATGAAAAGCTTTGAATTCATTAAGTCATGATAAGGTCTTGCCTTCCCAACAAACCAGTGCACCACATATAGAATATTGAGAAAAGTGTAGCTGGAAAATAAATCACTTAAAAAAATCGTAGTCTTATTAGATTTCTGGCTTCTGTGATCCATCAATAAACTAAGAAGAAATCTTTCGGTAAAAATCACATTGTCATGAACAAAGTCGACGTATTTCGAACCAACAAAGTTATGAAATTTTTTAAGCATATTTTCTAGTCAATTTTACCTAGAATTCAGTAGAGATTTATTGGAATCACAAGTTGTTTCCTCAAATTCAATTCAAAAACTCCAAATAGTATAGCAATTAAACAACGGAGTTTCCATTGGATTTTCCAACTAGAATCTTGCTGAAAATTTTGAAATGAAATATTGATTTATGTTATTTAAACTGGTTTTTTTACTACATATATGGATTCAGCATCTTGAAAAAGCCCAGGACATTTCGTTTATGCAAAGTTTACTCATCAAACTTGTGATTTCAGCGAATTTGTACAAAATTTTAGACAAATTAGATTGGAAAAAATCACTAGAAAAATTTCCAAAAAATCACAATAAAACAACTTGTTAAACAACTCTATTTAAAAATTAAAAAATATTGCTATGGAGGAAAATGCCAATTCAATGTTCACAATAGCTACATTACACAACCAAAGATAAATTAAAATAATATGATAAAACAGGCATACCGCCTTTTTTTTATTTTTCTTTCTTCTTCTTCCCGGAGTACATGCCAAAACAATTATGAAAGAACCAAATAAAATTTGAACACCTTCAGGGAGGAGAAGGACATGCCTTAGTGTTATATATGGACAAAACTGAGGAGAAGCAGATGCCTTAGTGTTATATATGGACAAAACTGCCGAGTCAATCAGGTTGTTGCAACTCAGAGTAAAGTTAAAATGCAGAAACAAAAGAAGTAGCACAAACATCCAGGATTATTGAATACGCTGAAACTGAATCAAAATTAATAAAAAATTATGACAACATCAAAATAATAGAAGCTGAACTGCCTTGGGATCACTGGTCAGGAGTGAAGAGTTTTACAACTTTGATTAATGTTTTATTTTCATAAGACTCACTCGACTGAGGTAAGTGGATTAATGGGTACTGTGTTGTGATGATGAAAACCTGACTCAACTTTGATTGAAAAAGTGGGACTGTTAAATAGATTGAGGGAATATTATCTACATTTTAGAAAACCTGCTTCGTATATTGATGTGACATACTTCTTACTTACTAAAAACAGTGTAAATGTGAAAAGATTTTTAAGAAATCTATCACTTCACTCTCAAATATGTAAACTTTTTTTTTTTTCTTTCAAAGAACTTATCTTTTCAATATTACAGTAACTTTTGCTAATAGATTGACCACCAATGTATAAGAAGACTGAGTAGTTATATAGATTGGTCACCCAAGTATAAGGGTCACCATTTTAATACAAAATATGAAGAAGGGAAGAAGAGAAAACAGGCAAGGCACAGTAAATAAATCATGGCTTTGATTTGTGCATGGTCAATCTCCCTGAACTCACCGACCTTAGCAAACCTCCATCATCCATCCCAAGTCCATTTGCAGGCTCTGGGACATGAGAATTGATAGGACTGCCAAATCCACTTGAAGGGTTTGGAGGAGAGTTGTGAGAAAACTTTTCTTCCAGACCCCACTTGTTTATCAGTACTTCTACCCCTGCATAGTCTAGAATCCGAGCTCGCCTTTTGCTGCACATGGTTTGTGTTGTTTCTTTCTCAAGCTCTGATCTTGCAGCCTGCACTAAGGATACCAAATTCAAATCATCTAAGGCGCAATTATGTCTAGAAGCCTGTGTGAAACAGGAGACAGCAGGAACATAAAGCCCAGTCCCAAGACTGCTTTCTTCCCAAAAGGACTCTTTATCAAACTGGTGGCAAAGGTGTGCTCCGGTAGACTCTGGTTTTTTTTTTTTCAGAAGAAAAAAAACACTGATTATATTAATATATAAACAATACATTGACATAAATAATCTTAGCTGAAAGAGTACAACGAGAAGTCCACCATAAAAAGGCCAAAAGATTGGTGCTCATTTATAGAGTGAATGAGCAGAAATGTGATAGATCGGCCTCCACATAACGGGACTATATTCCATCCCATACAAATAGAACCAGTATATGATTTGGAAATTAATATACAGGGAAAGTTGGAAACAACAAAAAGATAGAGAACATACAGGAAATATGACTAGTGTGATTGTAGATGATAACAGGGAGATGAGATTGATTGAGATACAAAACATATAAGAAAATAGATTAATACGCCCATGATGTGCCCCGCCTATGTAGATGCCAGTCCAGAAACAAAATATTCAAAGCAATTACTTGATCCCTTTGCTAGATAGGCTCGCTTGCAAAATATAGACAGGCATTCAAAATGCCATAGATATATCTGTATATCTGGCATGATGATAGTTCTGTTCAGGATCGCTTGATAGGATATAAATTAGGCTCGCTTGTATCATATTATCAAGCTCGCTTGATATGAATGAGCTGGGACATGGAGACTGGAAGATGTTACCGGCTCGGTTGATAAGAAACGACAGGGATGCATATACAAATCAGACGCTAATGAGATTGACGGAGAAAACAAATATGATTGAAAACCCCTGATTTGTCCCTTCTATGAAGATATCTAAACTCTTTTAGTATTATAAGCGTCCTTTGATCTGGCACGAGAGGAAGCATTCAGGCTCTCTTGTATAATATAAAATCAGGCTCACTTGTAATATAAATCCGGCTCGCTTGATAAAGTTGAGCAGGCTCGCTTGAAGTGGAAAGAATTGAAATTTGGGAAAGAGAATACCGTTGATCAAAAATTGCAATTCATGTAAACGATCAATCTTGTTTGATATGTGTTGAGATCAGTTGGAGACAACCTGAAGGGGAAAAAGAAAGATTCTGGAAGATGGATAGAACCAGTACAAGATCATCCAGTAACCCGTGACCAAAAACCTGTGTCAAAAAACAATACTCCCTGTAATAACACTGATTAGACAAAAAAGGAGGCTTAGAGCTGAAAGGAAGGAATTCAAGGGATGGGAATGGAAAATTCCTCGATCTGTCTGCCATCAGAGAAATGAATGACCTTCATGGAACCAAAATCAACCAGAAGTCCCTTCTTGGAAAGTCGATCAGCCCAAGTGTTGTTTTCATGGAAAATATGATTAATGGGAGGGCGATTCAATCTATGCCACAGACATTGTGTCCTATCAATCCAGCCTTGAAGTAGTGGGGTATACATAAGAAATATATTGGTAATCCAACCAATGATCAACTGAGAGTCCCCATATATGCTAACATCCTGGAGTTGAAGGTCAGAAGCAGCAAGGAGACACCCCCATAGTGCCATAATCTCAGCCTTGTTGTTAGAACCAGGACCTGAACAAAATAAATTATGATCTTGATTAAGCATATTAAGAAATTCACTCTCAACCAAATCATCATCCTTCCGAGTAGATGTATTTCCCAAATCACTGTGCCTCTCTTGTTTATGCTCATGAGACAATTGAGATACCTGAACACCAACATTCTTCTCCGACAGGGGACAAAGAGAATCTGATTGTTGAAGCTGTGAGAAAGTTGTGCCTTTTGCATTTCTTCCTTCCTCTTCTCTAGATTTCAAACCAATCTCTCCACAACTATTATTGCAATCCAATAATTCTGATAAATTGCCACAGGTTATCTCCACCCCCTTTTCAATAATTGTGAACTCAATATCATCATCTAGACCAATAACTTCATCCTCATTCTCGCAAACAGTCTCGTTAGAAATACCATTGCATTGAACCAGAAGACTGGCCGGAGGGAATAAGCTACCTTTCGCTTCAAGAGCAAACAAGGATGCCAAACTAGACCTCTTCATATCTTTCGACTTTTGAAGTTGCAAGCTATTTTTAGAAGGGTTCTCATTAACACGGTCCTTTAAACTCAAATCAGTTAAGTAGTTACTAGTTTCCCCTACTTCAAATATGGAAAAAGATGCATGACCTTCTAATGCACAAATTGGTGGGGACTTAGATAGCTTTGATAATGTGTCAGGAGAATCAACATAACCAGTTTTTAATGGCTGCATTTTCCAGATGTCCTTGTTCAGGATTCTATATCGAAAAGTCACAGCTAAAGTTCCTCCTACAGCCTTACCTGAAAGCTTGAAACTTGTACTCCAAGTTCTGGGTTCTGCATTCTCTCTACAATCACCTAAAAACTCTTGAAGCATTTTGCTAAGATCAAGTCGATGTTTCCCAAAATCTAAGCCTTCCGCATCCATAACAGTCGCAAAAAGAGTGAAATTTTTTTCTCTATAATACATACCTTGATCAGGATTTTTACTGCCATAGATGGTGGAAGTCTGATGGAGAGTTTCTTCGAACTTTACAATTCCTTGAGAAAAAGTATCAGGTTTTGTCTGTACTACTCTATTTCCTTTCCTCCAACAGACAGAAACAAAAGAACCATTCATGCTTTGTGGAAGCCGCTCTATGCTGTGCACTCACAGTGAGAACATGCAACTAAATGGCTGTTGTCCAATGTGTGAAAGAGCAATCCCATAAGCTTTTCTTCATGAGAGGTACTTGTTGAAATATGACAATAAATGTAAATAATGTAATTTTTGGGCAAATTTACTTATTATCAGTTAGTTGGTTGTATAACAAAATGAAGTTAGAATAACGAAGTTGCCCATCTTAAATTGGTATGGCTCGAGAGGCTTATAAGAAATGGAGAATCATTCTTGATTAATAGTGTTTCCAAAAGTGGAGAATCATCCTTGATTAATAGTGTTTCCAACCCTTGCCCCGTAGAGGTTTCCTTGACACCCTCTCAAGGTTTTACCATGTAAATTACTGTGTTTACCCAGGCGTGATTGATTCAGTTTCATTCATTTTCTATTTCTTCTTATTTAATGTTTTCCAATACAACAAGTGGTATCAGAGCTAGTGAACCACTAGTAAGGAAGGTGACTTATGCAGAAGTTTCCAGAGAGCCGTAAGACCCTGTAGAACTGTCAATAGACTACTTGCTGCCATAACCCATTGCTGTAGAAAAGATCTGTCCGCTGTTAAACTCGCTACTGGAGAGAAGTTATGTCCATTGTAAAAGAATGTTGTTAAAGAACCCTTGTCTGCCGATTTGAAGTAAGCGTTGTCTGTTTGGAAGAACTTGTCGCCGCCTAAGGAAAAGACATTTTTTTTTCTTCTCTGATTGTCAAAGCCAGTAAAAAAAAAGAATTCGGGTTTGTTCAGCACTATAGGTATAAGACAGAGTTGCCAGAGTTGCATTGTGCCAGGAGGCTGTCTTTTTTGGGTCAAGGATCTGAGGAGTCTGAGTAATTTAATTCTCGATTTCAGAAATGTGGAATTCTATAATTAATTTGTTAAGGAATTTTTTTTTTAAATGGGCAATCTCAGAGTTATTTGTTGAATAAGGTTCTGAAATTCTGAAACCTTTGGGTGATTTCGGAGTCAATCTTTTTTTTTTATAGATGAAATAGAATTTTAAGAATGAAAGAAAAGAAAAAAGCTTAAAATTCTGGAAATTTAAAAGCTTAAAAATTCTGGAAATTGGAATAGAGAAGTTTTCTGGCGAAGGAAATTGGAATAGGTTTCGATTTTTTTTTTTTTTTTTTTTTTGGAAATTTAGAACAAGAAGGGAAGTCAGATTCTTAAAGTAATTTTGAGATTGGAAAGAAATTTTGAAGATTGGAAACCAGAAATAAACCCTATCTGAAAAAAGGGGAAACAATTTTTTTTAACCCTAGTTGGAAATTTAAGAAAGAAGAGAAAACAAAAAACCATAATATAAAGAAATGGCAAAAATGTCGAATGTGCAGTTCGAGGTGGAGAAGTTCACTAGGAAGAACAATTTTGCATTGTGGAAACTGAAAGTTAAGAACTTGCTGGTGCAACAAGGGTTGCACAAACATTAGATGGGGTAAAGAAAAAACCTGCAAGCATGACGGATTCAGACTAGGAGAATTTGGATGCTCGAGCCCTTAGTACCATTAGGTTATATTTGATAGATGAAGTTCTCTTTAATATTGTTGAAGAGAGTACAACTGAAGGGTTGTGGGGAAAATTGAAAACTTTGTATATGACTAAATCATTAACAAATAGAATTTATTTGAAAAGACAATTGTACAGTCTTCAGATGAAGGAGGGTACAAAAGTTGCAGAACATTTAAATATTTTTAATACACTTATTTGCCAGTTGTCAGATATGGAAGTTAAAATTCAAGAAGAAGACAAGGCTATAACCTTGTTATGTCCTCTGCCCGAGTCATGGGACCACTTCGTAACTTCAATTAGTTTGAACACTATTGATTATTTGAAATTTGAATCAATTGTGGGTGCTCTGTTATCTAAATAAGTACAAAGGAAATCCAGTATTGAAACATCTGCACCAGAAGCCATGGTAGCCAGAGGTCGGTCAACGGAAAGAGGGGAGAAAGCAAGGGGTTCTTCTAAACCAAACTCAAAGGGTGGCAAGAAGGGTAAATTCAAGTGCTGGTACTGCAACAAAATTGGACATCTCAAGAAAGACTGTTGGAAACAGAAAAATTTGAAAAACCAGAATAAGGAAGAAAATCAGGTTGATTCAGGTATGATTGATGAAGTTTTAACTGTTGAAGCTCTATCTGTTTGTAATGTCTCTCAAGATGCTGAAAATTGGTTATTAGACTATGGTGCTTCTCATCACATTGAGTCCATACAAAAGTTGGTTTACTTCATATGAAAGTATAAATGGTAGTTTTTTGTTTATGGGAAATAATGCATCTTGTCAGACTATTGGGATGCGTAATGTAAAAATTAAAATGTATGGTGATACAGTTAAAACATTATCTAATGTTAGGCATGTACCTGAACCAAAAAAAAACTTGATTTCCTTGGGAATTTTGGATTCGAATGAGTATAAATTTACAGGTCATAATGGAGTGTTGAAAGTCTCAAAAGGAGCCTCGGTTGTTATGAAGGCTGAAAAGGTCGGAAATTTGTACAGACTCAAAGGAAGCACTCAAGTTAGTGAAGCAACGATTGTATCAGAAAAAGCAGGAGAAGGTTCTCGTCTATGGCATCAGCGATTGTGTCACATGAGCGAGAAAGGTCTTCAGGTCTTGATGAGCCGCAAGTTGCTTTCTGATTTGAAATCCTTGAAGTTGGATTTTTGTAAACATTGCGTGTATGGAAAACAACGTAAACAAAGGTTCAAGACTGGTAATCATAATAGTAAACAAATTTTAGACTACATTCATTCTGATCTGTGGGGACCGTTTCCTACTATGTCTTATGGAGGTGCATTATATTTCTTAACATTTATTGATGATTTCTCCCGGAAAGTTTGGGTCTATATGTTGAAAAAGAAAGCTGATGTATTTAATGTTTTTAAACAATTTAAAGCTATGGTGGAAAAGAAAACAGGCAAATCAATTAAATGTATAAGAACTGACAATGAGGGTGATTGTACTTCTTTAGAATTTGAACAATTCTGTAAGAATGAAGGGATTATTAGACATAAAATTGTTGTTTATGCTCCTTGGTAAAATGGCATTGATGAATGGATGAATCAGACTCTTATGGAAAGAGCTAGAAGCATGATCAACAATGCTAACTTGCCAAAGGAGTTGTGGGCAGAAGCAGTTTCTAATACTTGTTATTTAGTTAACAGATCACCTTCGGTTGCCATAAACTGTAAAATTCCTGAAGAAGTCTGGTCGGGTCAGTCTTGTAATTATTCTTATTTGAAGATTTTTGGTTGTGATGCCTATGCTCTTATTCCTAGAAATCAACGTTCAAAGTTAGATCCAAAATCGAAATGTTGTGTCTTTGTTGGGTATGATTATGTAGTGAAAGGATATAGGTTGTCAGATCCTTCTTCACGGAATATAGTCATTAGTAGAGATGTAACATTTGATGAATCTTCTCTTCTAAAATCAGATGTTGGAAAATTTGAATAGGAACAGGTATCGCCAAACCAGCAAATTCAATTGGAGACTAAACCTTTTCCAGAAAGTCGAAATAAATGAGAGACTTCTGATGAAAAAGGTGAAGAAGAAAAGGAAACTGGAGAAATTCCAGAACCAATTCAGCAACCAGTCACTCTAAGAAGGTCTACAAGGGAAATAAAAACACCTAAAAGGTATGAAGATTCTGCTTCATCTTTTTCATTGATTATTGAAGATGGGGAACCTTCTTGTTATCAGGAAGCAGTAGATGATGTAGATAGTGAGATATGGAAAAAGGCTATGGAAGAAGAAATGGATTCCTTAGCCAAGAACAATACCTGGGACCTTGTAGAACTTCCTGAAGTGAGAAGCGTTTTGGGTGCAAATGGATCTTCAAGTTGAAGAGAAAAGTTTATGGAAGTATTGAGAGGTATAAAGTGAGGCTCGTTGCAAAAGGATATTCTCAGGTTGAAGGTATTGGATTTCATGAGATTTTTTCACCATTCGTTAAACTTGTTTCTATTCGTACTATGTTAGCACTTGATCTTGAGTTAGAACAGTTAGATGTTAAAACATCATTTCTTCATGGTGATTTGGATGAAGAGATATATATGGATCAGTTAGAAGGTTTTGTACAAGGTTGCAACAGAATATTAGTTTGCAAGCTCAGGAAATCATTGTATGGCCTGAGGCAGTCGCCTAGGCAATGGTACAAGAAGTTTGATTCCTTCATGGTAAGACAAAATTTTATCAGAAGTGAGTATGATCATTGTATATACTTCAAAATTTTCAATGGCATATTCATTATCTTGGTGTTG
This sequence comes from Pinus albicaulis, assembly GCA_034641835.2. Taxonomy (NCBI): domain Eukaryota; kingdom Viridiplantae; phylum Streptophyta; class Pinopsida; order Pinales; family Pinaceae; genus Pinus; species Pinus albicaulis. The sequence goes on from JAXQQM020083776.1 coordinate 123,046, forward strand.
TATGTTGACGATATGCTTATTGCAAGAAAAAACATGGAAGAAATCAACAGGTTAAAGTTTTAGCTCTCTAGGACATTTGATATGAAGGATCTTGGAGCAGCAAAACATATCTTAGACATGGAGATACACAGAGATAGGAAGAATGGTAAGATTTGGTTATCACAACATAAATATTTGGAGAAAGTACTTGAAAAGTTCGGTATGAACAATGTGAAACCTGTTAATGTTCCATTAGCTTCCCATTTTAAGCTTTCTTTGGATTTAAGTCCTAGAACTAATGAAGAAAAGAAGTATATGTCTCATGTACCATATGCAAATGTGGTAGGCAACTTAATGTATGTGATGGTATCTACAAGACCTGACATTTCACATGCAGTTGGAGTTGTCAACAGGTTCATAGAAAATCCAAGAGAAGAACATTGTCGAGCAGTGAAATGGGTGCTTCGGTATTTGAGAGGCATAAGTGACCATTGCATTAGCTTTGATGGTCGTGAGGGTTCAGTGTGCGGATATGTGGATGCTGATTATGTAGGTGATTTAGACAAAATGAGGTATACTACAGGTTATGTTTTTACTCTTGCGGGTGGAGCAATCAGCTAGATGTCAAAGCTTCAAGAGACGGTTTCTTTGTGTACTACTGAAGCAGAGTATATAGCTGCTTCAGATGCATGTAAAGAGGCAATCTGGTTAAAATGTCTACTTGATGAGATTGAAAGTATGCAGGAGAAAGTGAATGTATTCTGTGATAGTCAGACTGCTATTCATCTAGCTACAAATCCAGCCTATCATGGCAAGACCAAGCACATCGATGTAAGGTATCACTTTGTGAGACATGTAATCGAAGGTGGAAAAGTAGTTCTCAAGAAGGTCCGTACACAGGAAAATCATGCAGATGTATTCACGAAGCCAGTTAAAGTAGAGAAGTTGAGATGGTGTCTCGCTTCTTTTGGCTTGCAGAAAAGATGATGAATGGGCATGGGCAAGGGATTAGGAAAATTGTTGTCAAGGTGGAGTTTGTTGAAATATGACAACAAATGTAAATAATGTAATTTTTGCACAAATTTACTTATTACCGGTTAGTTGGTTGTATAATGAAATGAATTTAGAATAACGAAGTTGCCCATCTTAATTTGGGATGGCTTGAGAGGCTTGTAAGAAGTGGAGAATCATTCTTGATTAATAGAGTTTCTAATCCCTTGCCCTGTGGAAGTTTCCTTGACACCCTGTCAAGGTTTTACCACGTAAATTACTGTGTTTACCCATGTGTGATTGATTCGGTTTCATTTAGTTTCTATTTCTTCTTGTTTAACGTTTTCCAGTACAACATACCTCACTCTGCCTGCTAAAACTCCAGTTGTCTTCCAGCCAATCGAGAGAATTTTCAATACTGGGAGCATTGCTATGATTTGTGGAGCTATGGGAGTGCTGAAGCTTGGGAGAATTCCACAGATCCGTTGTATTAGGATTAGTTCGATCCAAATTGATAGATTTGACAGCGCGCCAGCCTCTTGTCCATGACAATCTCATTTGACCATTACATGTTTCAAGTTGTTCCGATATGTCAGAGGTTGAAGAAGATACATAATCCATTTTCTCTTAACAATTTCGATCATGTTATTCAAAACGCATTCCATGCAGTTTGAAAGAGATTACACACATTCTGTTAGATAATAAGAATTTTTCTCACAGGTGTGTTTTTGGGCCGTTAAAACAATCGTTACAAGAAAAATCTAACACTTAGAAGCACCTAAAAGGCTATCAAAAATAACAAGTCAAAGCCTTGTTGGCCTTACATGTCCAAAATTCAAACAATCATATGAGCTATCGGAAATCAAAAGGCTAACATCCAAAATATGACTGGTCATAATAAAAATAAACATAACATAAAAATGGGGGCTATCTAGTCACAATAAAACAGACATAAAAATTATGGGTCTAGACTCTCAGAGACAGAGGATCATCATGACCATTTAAGTTTTAGGTTCGAGTTCTGCTTAGTAAATGATAACTTCTCAAGGTCTTTTATCATTGCCAGTTCTTCCATTGAAATAGCCAAATCAAATGTGGATAACCTATGGACCAATGACTGTGATTCTCATGACTCGAAAATAACCATCATTTTCTTTGATTATTCGATCATTTCCTACAAATACAAAAGCCTATTATAAAAAAAAAATCCACAGAATAATCCAGAAATTTCGATAAGATTATAAAAAAATTTGGTAAATATTTTTGAAAATCTGGGTTATAGTCATCATATTTCAGTGTTTCAGATGACTTATATTTTGGGTGACCTAAGGGTTTTTTATGGTGCTGAATCCATTTCCACCATAAAAAATGCAATTCAAACACTCCAACTATCTAATTTTTTGAATTTTTTTACCGGATTTCAGTAAAAAACTACTAGACTATTTTGTTACGTGACTAGACAACTCTAATACAAAATCCCCAAAAAAAAAAAAAAACGTTTATGTAAAATTAAAACCAAAATTATATGTTCATCATAACTGTTTCATCAAACAAGTTCAGCAAGAAACTTCTATTTTTCTTTTCTCTTTTTATTCCAAGCTTTCCAAACTGAAAAACAAAACAAAAAACAAAATTATTTATCAATTTCCCTGCTAGTTTCTTCATCTAAACAACCAAATCCAATGTCGATAATTTACCTATAGGCCAATGCTCATAGATTAAAAATCATATGCATTTTCCTTGATTACATAATTAAAAACCTACTCGGAATAGAATGTTGATTGCAACTCTTTTATCAACACATTCATCAAGAAACTACTTTTTTTTTTTCTTTCCATTCCAAGCTTTCAATTTTTATTTTTTTACTTTTTCTGATAACACAAAATCTCTAAAAATAGAGAGATGCTTATGGTGGATTAAAATTGAAATAGAATGTGAATTGTAACTTTTTCCTCAAACACATTCAACAAAAACCTTCGTTTTTCCTTTTCTCTTCTCATTCTAGATTTTCGAAAAAAAATTCACAAAAAACAGATAACAAATACAATCACTTTCATCCTTTGTTGCTAGCCAGTGCAAATTTACACATTTAGGAATCCTTTTGGGTACACAAATTTTTGTTCCAATCTTTACAAATCTAACCAGCAAAGAAACAACAAATACAAATATATTGCTAATTCTTTACAGAATGTCCATTTACTAACTTAAATCTATTGTTTTCCTTGTAGAAAATTTAGTGCAAAGCTTTATAGCCAAATAGAATGAATTCAAAGAATAAAGATAAAACAATTGCTTCCCAATACAAATTTAAAACTATTTTCTTCGAAATGAAGATTTCCATTCCAAGCTTTATAAGGTTCTTCACAAAGCTAATAACAAAAACTAGTAGTTTCAAACTTTTGTAACTCAGTGCAACTATTTCTTCAGTACGAAGACATAAATTTTTAGTATATACAATTTTATACCCTGTATTTCAAATTCTTGCTCAAATATAGACGCATTACCGTCCATTGAGAACAGATCACCCTAAGAACAATTTAACATACCATTTCTCATAATTTCCTTTGAATTTCATGCCAGCTCTTCGAAAGAGGTTGGAATAGTAGATCAACGAGCTCTAAAATTTCATCCTTTGATACATTGATAGCTCCAAAAAGTGCCAATGCTCCAACATTGCGCGGAAAAATCTTTAAAATTGCTCTTCGTACACACAGAGATAGGTTAAAATTTAAAGTAATCAGATTGCTCTCAAACTAGGTCCTCATCAAAGTACTCCTTGCATTGATTCCAGCGATGCGAACGAGATTCAAATTCGAGCTTGTATGGAGAAGTTAGAGTTGGTGAATTTTTTGGTGAAAACACCCATGGTTTATGGGTATTGCAATTTGATCGAGACTGGTGCATGGGATTCGGCTCCTGAGAGCGAGCGAAATTGTTGCCTCTTTAATTTGCCCAATGACCCTCCTTTTCGTTAAAATAAAAAATAGCTTATATTGTTTAAAATAATAAAGAAATTATATAAAAATGGGTGGCGATCCATGACCGCCGCCACCCCCCAGCGCCACCCCCCAGCGCCATATCATAACAAAACCCAAAAAATGGGTGGCAGGCCGTTATCCCCGCCACCCCCAACCTTGTAACCACATGTATGATGACAGGTGGCCAAAACCCACCACCACCAAAACCAACATATACTCAAAACAAAATTGTTACATAGCCCAAAGGCCATTGCAATGAAACCTAAAGTGTGGAGCCGACAGGAATTGAACCTGCTTGGCCCACGTGGGCCGACCCCCAACGGGCGGCCCCATGTGGCATTTAATGCCAACAACAAATTACCAAAATTGTATGCCATAAAAATTTGATATTTGAAATATTAATGCGCCAAACTGTTAACACTATTTGTCACCAAGTGTTTAAAAACTAAAACGTGTCATTTAACAAAATACGCCAAGTTTGGCATAAGCAAGATTTGATCCCCCGTCCCCATGCTTATCATTACTAAGTTTTACCATTGGCCCAATAACCATTTCCTTGTAAGATTCACCCACCATTTTGTATAAGAGCCCTTCGTAAATCATTTGCATGGGGGCAATGGAACGAAGAATGAATGGAAACAAAGGCTAAGAACAACAATGGAACCCTAAGCGGTTGGAACCCAGAGGCTGTGGAACCATGACAAAGTTCCAGGAGGTGGAACCTTGCCCAGGGAAAGAGGCAGTGGAACCATGAACTAAAGAATTTTCCCAATGAGGTAAAATTTCATTTTATCATAATGGTATCAAATTTATAGTCAAATTTCACGAAATTTCGTAAGAAACGCAATGGCGATGTCAGATTCACCATTTGAGCAGTAGATTTTCAGTCAGCCAATAGAGTATAATCTTTGGAGAATCACGGGAGAATCTAAAACATTCTTGTAAGCCCAGATTTTGACGGTGTCGGAATTTGACGAATGTATAATTGATTTTACACCACTCAATACCATAAATCCAATGCTGCAACAAGTTTTTGGAGATGAGCATTTCATTTTTCGGCCAATTTCAAAAGTGAAGATACATGAAGCAGTCATGTCATGTTTATTTTCAGAATTGTTGAGATGATGTATTATGTTTTTAGATCCTTGTTTGATGTTATGTTGTGGGATCGATTTTTCCACTTTATGTGAGATGTACTTATCTTTTCATGCTATTTATTGTTGTTTTGATCCCTATGTAACTATGTTGAAGGGATACTCATTGCCACATTGTGTGAGATCATGTTAGTTTGTCATGTTGAGAGGAAACCTTCTTGACTGAGAATTCCTGTAAGCGGAACGTCTCGTGGAGAGACAAACCACTCTTGTTTGAGGGCATAAGACCTTGCTATGACAAAGATTTGTCCATGTACATCATCATCTTTTCCAGCATTATATGAAGCGACCTCCACTATCTTGATATCAGGCCCGGAGACGTAGCTCACACTGGGTCAACTCTGTTATCAAAACCCTTGTGTTCTTGTGTTGCTGATTATCGTCACGTTTCCTCTTACTTAAGCATGCATATGTGTTATTTTAATGCTCTTTTCAATGCAATTCTAATGACATCACAAAATTAAAATATCATGGGTAAATCTAGTAGCTGACGGACCCGGATCATAAAGAGTTATATCTTCAAATATAAAAGGTTCCTAGAGTACATACACCTCATAAATATTAGTAGTCAAATCACTACTTAGGGGTAGGTCCCTTGCCCCACAAATAAAGGGGTCTCAGACACCAATTTGGTATCCAACTTGGTTATGACTTAAAATTAGATTATTATTATTATTATAATAAATCTAGGCAAGATGTTGGATCTATAATTTGATTTGTGCTTGAACTATTTAGTGCAAAGTGCATACCAACCATCTATGTTCAAATTTTGTCTTCGTTGAGCACTCTTTTAGTTCCAAGCACCTTATTTGCTTTGATCAATCTAAAATCCTAGCGAAAGTATGTATAAGAATACACCAATAAGCTAATATTTAAGAAGAAAATATTTATCTACCAAGAATTCACATGTAAGCATGTAGTGATATTTATGACCAATAAGTGAAGAACTAAAGATAGATTATCTTTCATAATAAAATGGTATTTGGTCATTAAATTTGTAATTTTACAATGGAATGAATTTAACAATTTGTATAGTTTTAGTTGGTTTAATGATTAAGAATTTATGTTTTTTTTTCTAGGTCATAGATTCAAAAATAGAGTAGGGTAGAGTGTGTATTTGACCCATTATGATGAGGTTAGAGGGGTAGCCCTCGCTTTCAATTAGACCACCAAATGATCATTGATGAGATATATCTCTATGATATATCTACCATTTTCAAGTCACAAATTCTTGCTAATATTGGGACTTTTTTGTCAAGTCACAAGTTCTTGCAAATATTGACTAGCTTCACATATTATTTTATTTAAAAAATGTTTTGATAATGTTCATTATTGACATTATCTAAAATTAACATAGTTTTTAACATTTTTCATTTACCATCCTTGGATGGGATTTCAATATATATATATATATATATATAAGTGGGGAGGCGTGATGCTGCCATCCCACCAATTATTATGGTAGGGGGATGTGGCAGTGCGTCCCACCCAATTCATTAATTTCCTTTCATTCTATTGCATAATTTAGGGTGGGAATTTACCACCCTCTAATGGTGAACCTTAATTCCCACAACACAAAGTTAATTTTGGGCATCAAAGATAGATCTATCAGATATTTGGAAGCAAACATGAATCGTCCTTAGCCATGGTATGAGCTAGTTAGACCTAATTTTATCAGTTGCATTTTTAGAGGTGGGCAACTTGCATTCCAATCAGCTTCACCACCCTGTGCACGTTGAAATTTGATGAGGTTTTGCACGTGGATTCTCTCCATCAATTTAAATTTTGGATGGAAGAAATTGATATATTCCTTTGGCTTTGCTCTTAGTGTCATATTGGTTCATCATAATTTCTCTCGTGGTGGATGAATTAGGGTGTCGTAATCTCTCAAGTTCTCTATTTGTTTCAAAAACCATGATTTCTTTTCATTCTCATGGTAGTGTAGACAAGGCTAGCCTAGCTAGGCTTTTTCCTTTGCTTCCTCATTTTTTTCTATTGTTGCTTTGATTTCCTTCTAGTTTGTCTTTGTCTGGTGCTTGCGATATGAAGTGGTGTTTAACATACATCCACACAAAATCCTGTTTTGTTTTTTGTCACTATTGTAGCATAATTTGACTCAGCTAAAAATCAAGAGAGGTTCTGAGCAATCGGGGTTGTTCAGGAACAATGGTTAGAATGTCAAGAAGACCTGAAATATGCTCAAAATGATAACCACAAGCGCAACGAGGATTCATTATCACATGTGTACTAAAACCAAATTCAGGGAAGCAGCAACAGCATTATACCATCAGCAAAGGCAAAGGAGCAGAGAGGAGCAACTTTAGAAGAAAAGGAAAAGGCCGCAAAGGCAGAAAAGAAACAAAGGCAGCAAAGGAAGTTAAAGCAGAAAAGGAGCAAAGGTAGCCAATCAGCAAAGGCAAAGTCATGAACATGCTGGACATAGTCGTGAACAGCAAGCGGGTCAAGTCGTGAACGTGGACAAAGTTGTTAACGAGTCAAGTGTTCTATGAACAACAACGAAGAAACGAACGGGCACAACCAAAGAAGCAAATTCGAAAAACCATAGTAAAGATACAACGAGGACCGTTCGATCTAGGCATAGATCAATGGTGGAGATTAAATCGCAATTAGAGCGATTTCGCAAACCGCAGATTTTAGTGTTTAGCGCTAAGGAATCGCACAGTGTGTTATTTGGATTGCGATGCAATGAGGAGAAGGGCCACGTGTTGGCATAACGCACCAATGCATATTGCACATTGCATGAATTATGGTTTAACTCTTATCGGTATAGCCTTAAACTTGCGGGTGACGATTTGCAATAAGTTGTAAAAGTTGTGATGTTGTGATGCGACATCAACATCGCAACTTCGCATCAGCATTTCATTGTTTACCATTTAATCTATTTGTTATAATTCCCGACATGTGATATCAAATAAATTGCGAAGTGTGATTGCTTCCGATTGGTCACCAAGTTGTGGGACCCTACAACCATAGTCCCGGGTGTATGTGAGTGGTTTGAGTTTATGTGCGATCTGTTTTAAAGCGACTACTGTTGATTGATTTCGTATGCATGTTTAATAAAACTCCAATATTTGGGTGCGATGTGATTTCAAAGGTGAACGCCAAAGGTTTTCAAATCCGGATGTAAGGTAGTTCTTGTGTTAAACCGCATCAGAGGGAGGAAAGAGGATCATAACGTAAAGCTAGTGAAATGCCTCGGTCATGAAAGAAAGTCTGAACGCGGGTAGAGAGACTCAGGTATGTGGTCCAACGCAAGGCAAAGGAGAAGAAAAGACATAACACAATAGGTACGAGAAGAAGAGGCAGATCCGGGTAGTGGATGACATGATGATAGCATTCAAAATGTAAAAGCATGGGTAGAGTTGAGTAGAGATGCGTTTATACAAACTATTGGGACATCACAGCCGAAACCCACATAGGCATAGGCAGAGTCATGCAGAAGAGCATATAGTGGCACTGTTGGAAGCACAATAGCTGGGGCAAGTTGGGCACAGGGGCGTTGTTGCAGAACTGTGCAGCTATCGCATCATAATGAGAAAGGACACCCCAACACTTCGGAGGGACACATTGGCAACAAATCAGACTCAGAAAAAGGATTATTCCAAGTGTATTATGTTTTCTTTGTTAAGATCGAAGCTACAATGGTGTCCTTGATTGCAATGTAATAATCAGTTTAACAGTTTAGGCAGTTTAGGAATTCCAAGAAGCTCGAGCAGTTACAAACTGCTTTTGTTTGTATTTAAGCAAGAGAGAAGGACATAAATAAGGGTTCTGAGTTCTAGACCCCTTGGGGATTACATTTTTTACTTCTTTTTCTGATTGGTAAATTAAAGTAGCAGCAATTTTCCTGCAACTTAGGGAAAATTTTAAGGATGGAAAATTATCTTGAAGTTTAAAAAATTGGCAAATCTCACGAGCCCCTAATATGCAAACTATAAAATTTTTATTGATCTATTTGTAAATTTATTCAAAATTATAATGATATTATATATATTGTCTATATAATTTTGGCGATTTTTAACATAAAATAAATTTATATTGTAAAATTTGGGCGAATCATTTTTATAAAAAAATGGAAATTGGCGAATCTTTTTTTTTGAAAAACCATGGAAAATTAGCCCACCTGCGAATATTAGCCCCTAAAATTTTCCATGGAAATTATTGATGTTGATTCGTATTTCTTGTGCCATTTTGTGTCCCTTCTTCTTTGAATGAAGTGAAGTAATGTAGCAGAAGGTCTCTTAATTACATCTGTGTGTAAGACTTTAATAACCTTAATTTGCGCTCCTTCACTCCAACTTTTCTCTCTTCACCAATTCTCCTGAACCTTTAAAGTGGTAGATTCAGCTCCTCAACATATCATTTTGAGTTTCCCCTCTCTTCACAAACTCCTGATGAAACTTTAAAGTAATAGATTCTGTGTTTACAACATATTATTTCGAAGTTTCCTCTCTCTCCATGAATTTCCTCTGAAACTTTAAAGTGGTAGATTTTGCTCCTCAACATATCATTTTGAGTTTCCCCTGCAGTTCTTCTTTCCATTCAGATATTAGCAGTGAATAGCATTGTGAAATATTTTATTATTCCATATCATTAAGGGTTTTAGAAAACTAGTTCTCAAAGGGATAGAACAAATAACTCATGATAAAATCATTCCTGTGACACACTTTTAAAATGTTCTTAAGCACTAATTCCTTTCACAATCGAGGGATTGTCTCTTAAGATACAACATTTTTTGGCATCGTTGCCGGGGACGAAGGCACAAAGTTATTTTTCCCTGGGTATTGAAATCTATTTCTTGATGGTGAACAAGATTTAGATACAAATTTGGTTGTGTATTATTCACCTGGCGATTCCACTGATGAAGGTTTCATTAGATGAGGAATTCTGTGGGCAAGGAAATGATAAAGTACCGTGGAGAATATAGGTATCAGAGTTTGAAACTTTTAAAGGAATTTTTATTTTTCACTATTAGTTTGATGGTCTATTTTCCCTTACATATCAATAATATTTTTTCCTACTTTATATCCTCAGAATATTATAAGGCCCAAAGTACATTCTTTATTGGAGAAAGAAGATTTTTTCTCTGATTGTATTATTGATCTTGATGCAACCTTATATGAGAGGATAGATGAATGTTGCATTACAATTCCTGAAGATTTTTGTCAAGAGTTGGCATCATACGAAGAATATCAGCATTATGAGGAACAAACCTTAGATTGCTCTTCCTGGCCTAAATGGTTTTCAGTAGAAAACAACAATCAAACTTCTCACATACAACCTCAAATTGCAGAGTCAAACAGTGAAGAAAGCTGCCCTGTTCAAAGAAGTCTACATCAGAAAGATGTTCAAGAAAAGGAGGCAGCCGAAAATTTGTCTCGTCATCTCTATGATCCAGTGGTTGACCATATGACAACTTTATTTTGTCAGCAATAAGCATTTATACAAAGGTATATGAAAAGCTTTGTATCTGGAAAAATTTCATGGTACCTCCCTATTGTGATCTTCAAAATTCAACAGTATGAAGGCATTAGGTCTAACATGTAGATGTTGGGTTGGTGCCATTGGAAGGCTGACTTCACCTGATTAAGTTCAGGCATAAATGCACACGTGGGAGTTCTGCATAAATAAGCTCAGAAGTTGAGCATTTTTAGTTGTAGCATTTCTAGTTTAGTATTTTTAGTTTAAGAATAAAGGAAGAAGTCCAAAGTGTAGCAGGTTTCGGGGGGATTTCATACTGGATCAACTCCCATTCGAGATTGACTCCATGCCCAGTAAAGGCTACTGATCTACAAGTTCTCCTTGACTCCATGCCCAAGAAAGGCTACTGATCTACAAGTGTTCTTTCACTCCATTCCCAATAAAGGCTACTGATCTACAAGTGCTCTTTGACTCCATGCCCAATAAAGGCTACTGATCTACAAGTTCTGAGCACTTTGTTACCAAAGTGTTGTCCCCAATTAGAGCCAGATTTTGTAGCCTAATTTGACTCAGATAAAAATCAAGAGAGGTTCTGAGCAATTCAAGGTTGTTGAGGAGCAATGGTTAGAATTTCAAGAAGACCTGCAATATGCTCAAAAGCATAACCACAAGTGCAACGAGGATTCATTATCACATGTGCACTGGAACCAAAGTCAGGGAGGAAGTAGCATCATTAGACCATCAGCAAAGGCAAAGAAGCAGAGAAGAGCAAATTTAGAAAAAAAGGCAAAGGCAGCAAAGGCAGAAAAGAAACAAAGGCAACAAAGGAAGTTAAGACAGAAAAGGAGCAAAGGCAGAGTCGTGAACGTGCTGGACAAAGTCGTGAACGGTAAGAGGGTCAAGTCATGAACGTGGGAAAAGTCGTGAACGATTCAAGTGTTCTATGAAATGGGCACAACCAAAGGAGAAAAATCGGAAAACAGGAGTAAAGATATAGTGAGGACCGTTGGATCTAGGCATAGATCAACGACGAAGATTAAATCGCAATTAGAGCGATTTTACAAATCACAGATTTTAGTGTTTAGCACTAAGGAATCACACAGTATGTTATTTGTATTGTGATGTGATGAGGAGAAGGGCCACGTGTCGGAATAGCGTACTAGCGCATATCGTACATCGCATAAATTATGGTTTAACTCTTATCGGCATAGCCTTGAACTTGCAGGCAACGATTTGCCATAAGTTGTAAAATTTGCGATGTTGAGATGTGACATCTCCATCGCAACTTTGCATCGGTGATTTCATTGTTTACCATTTAAGATATTTGTTATAATTGTTGACATGCGATATCAAATAAGTTGCGAAGTGTGATTGCTTCCAATTGGTCACCATGTTGTGGGACCCTACAACCACAGTGCCACGTGTATGTAAGTGGTTTGAGTTTATGTGCGATCTATTTTAAAGCAATCGTTGTTGATTTATTCCGTATGTATGTTTAATAAAACTCAAATATTCGGATGCGGTGTGGTTTCAAAGGTGAACACCAAAGGTTTTCAAATCCAGAAGTAAAGCAGTTCTTCTGTTAAATCGCATTAGAGGGAGAAAAGAGGATCATAACGTAAATCCAGTGAAATGCCTTGGAAATGAAAGAAAGTATGAACGTGGGTATAGAGTCTCGGGTATGTGGTCAGACGCGTGGCAAAGGAGAAGAAAAGACATAACACAACAGGCACAAGCAGAAGAGGCAGAGCCGGGTAGCAGGTGACATGATGATAGCATTCAAAACACAAAAGCATGGGCAGAGTCAGGTAGAGATGCATTTATACATACTATTGCAACATCACAGTCGAAATGCATAGAGGCATAGGTAGAGTCAGGCATAAGAGCATATAGTAGCACTGTTGGAAGCACGACAGCTGGGGAAATTCGAGCACAGAGGCATTGTTGCAGAACTGTTCAGCTATCGCATCATAACAAGAAAGGACACCTCAGCACTTCGGAGGGACACATCAGCAACAAATCAGACTCAACAAAATAATTATTCCAAGTGTATTATGTTTTCTTTGTTAAGATCGAAGCTACAATGGCATCCTCGATTGCAATTTAATAATTAGTTTAATAGTTTAGAAGTTCCAAGAAGCTCGAGTAGTTACAAATTGATTTTGTTTGTATTTAGGAAAGAGAGAAAGACAGAAAGAAGGGTTCTGAGTTCTAGACCTCTTGGGGATTACATTTTATACTTCTTTTTCTGATTGGAAAATGTAAGTAGCAACAAGTTTCCTGCAACTATTGATGGTGATTCGTATTTCTTGTGCCATTTTGTGTCCCTTCTTTTTTGAATGAATTGAAATAATGTAGCATCCGGTCTCTTAATTACATCTGTGTGTAAGAGTTTAATAGCCTTAATTTGCGCTCCTTCACTCCAAATTTTCTCTCTTCACCAATTCTCTCTAAAACTTTAAAGTGGTAGATTTTGCTCCTCATCATATCATTTTGAGTTTCCCCTCTCTTCACAAACTGCTGATGAAACTTTAAAGTAATAGATTTTGCATTTACAACATATTATTTCGAAGTTTCCTCTCCCTCCATGATTTTCATCTGAAACTTTAAAGTGGTAGATTCTGCTCCTCAGCATATCATTTTGAGTTTCCCCTTCAGTTCTTCCTTCCATTCAGATATCAGTAGTGAATGTAATTGTGAAATCTTTTATTATTCCAGATCATTAAGGGTTTTAGAAAACTAGTTCCCAGAGGGATAAAACAAAGACCTCATGATAAAATCATTCCTGTGACACAATTTTAAAATGTTCTTAAGCATTGATTCCTTTCACAACGAGGGTTTGTCTCTTAAGATACAACAGTCACAACGCCCCATTATAGAGCTAGAGTCTAACATGGAGCAACATATTATCAAGAGCATGGGCTACTGTCAGATTATCCTTATTTCCCATTATTCAAGAACCATAGAAATAACAGGAAATATACCCACAACATGTGCCCAGAGATATGATTTCTCTTGCTTGTAGGTACCCACCACATTCATCGCCATAATTGTTCCTTTTTCAACATCATAAGTGTTGAACTATGCCCCCTACTAGTGAAATGATACTTGATTACCATGATAATTATTAAATAGAATAGGGAAGAGATGATATGACGAGCTCTTACCTCTCTCGATGGCTAGATAACATGTGCGTCATTAACCATCAACAATTGTTTGAGCATCAAGACTGATGAAAAGACGAGCACAATATTAAGATCTATCTAACTTATGTTGCTTCATAAACACCCTCTCTCTCTCTCTCTATATATATATATATTCTAATTTAAAATAATGTTTTTAATATTATTATTTATTTTTAATATATTTTTAATTAATTATTTTAAAAAATTAATTAATTAATTAATTAAATTTTAAAATATTTATTCAAATGCCATTAAATAGTTGGAGAAAATTTTCTATTTATTAACATCCTAATGTTTTTCAATGGTTGGAGAAAATTTTCCATTTATTAACATCCTAATGTTAATAAAAGAGGATGAGTGTTCTAAAAGAAATCTTTATATATTAAATAGTTCATTAAAAATTAACAAACACAAAAAAAATTGTGAGTGTTCTAAAAGAAATCCTTATATGTTAAAAAGGTCATGAAAAATCAACAAAAACAAAAGCAATTTAATTTAATACATAAATTTATATTATTTATAATTATATTTAAAAATATTTTATTTTGGTTAAGAGTTGTTTTCAAATGTCAATAAATAGGTTAACGACACTAAAGGTCTGCTCTTTATAAAGAGGGAAAATTTTAGGGGCTAATATTTGTAAGTGGGCTAATTATTTAAGCTTTTTCCAAAAAAAAGTCCCTAATTTCCATTTTTTCTAAAAATTATTCGCCCAAATTTAATAGTATAAAATTATTTTACCTTAAAAACCACCAAAATTTTATAAACTATCTATAAAATCATTATAAAATTGACTATTTTTGACAAACATATCACTAAATTTTTTAATAATTGCATATTAAGGATTATTTATAAGGTTTCTAAATTTTAAGATAAATTTCTATCCTTCAAATTTTCTCTGCTTACAGACCACTAGCTAGGAAATTACAGGTGGCATGGTGGCCTGATTTTCCTTGAATAACAATAATGAATCAACCCACATTAGCTGATAGCAACTACTAATAAATGTTCCCACTATCAATTTGAAAACTAAATTATAATAAATTCTCTAGATCTACTAATTCTCCATTCCCTAAATTTCCATCCTTAAAATTTTCTCTACTTACATACCACTAGCTAGGAAATTATAGGTGGTATGGTGGCCTGATTTTTCTTGAATAACAATAATGAATTAACCCACAGTAGCTGATAGCAACTACTAATAAATGTTCCCACTATCAATTTGAAAACTAAATTATAATAAATTCTCTAGATCTACTAATTCCCCATTCCCAGAAAGTACGTTAAGCTATCAATTTCATATTTTGATGAAAGACAAATTGTAATATAAAAATTTAATAAAGTAATTTATACAATTTATTTTATTAAATGTTTTCTTATTTTACTCAAAAACTTATTCTAATTGTTAAACACAGGTTTTGTAAACACACACGAGTAGGCACACAAGACAGAACTGAAAGATAAGTGTGAGATGCTATTACCATTAACAATGGTGTGACTCTTGGATTCCACATTCCAAGGTCACTTGGACTCCTTTTGTGATTGTTCAGATTCCACACCTACCCATAGAGGATTAGGTGTCCAACATTCCCCCCCTTAATCCGAAGGGGTATGTATGAGTCCAAGAAGAGAGTTGTAATACAAATATGCAAAGTATGCATGGCAACACTTAGGCTGAATCAGCTCTCTGAAATGTTGGCATAAGGAGGTGGTTTAAGGATGACCACCAACACTAGAACGCTTAGTGCAGTTCCGAGAACTCTTCCAAATCTGGTAAGAAGCTGAGGGCTTCTACTAGAGGAAGTGTCCCTCATATTTGAAGAGGGAGACCTTCAACCTAGAAGAAGGGAGGTCTACAACCTGTGATGGTTTAAGGATGACCACCAACACTGCAATGCTTAATGCATTTCCCGGAACTCTACCAAAGCTGGCAAGAAGCTAAATTCTTCTGCTAGAGGAAGTGTCCCGAATTCTTTGAACAGGAAGAATATCAACTTCGCATGGATAGTTTAAGGTTGTCCACCAACCAAAGGCATTCGCTTGAACTGCTATGTCTATGGCTACAACTCTGAATCTGGAATGAGAGGTTGTGGCTCAGGCTCGCTTGAACTGCTATGTCTCTGGCTACAACTCTGAATCTGGAATGAGAGATTGTGGTTCAGGCTCACTTGTTGTGGCTTTGAAGCTTGTAGATGACCACCATTTTCCCCCCTGTCAGGTACAAGGTGAAATGATGGTAAAAACTCAACTACAAGAAAGTTCAATATTCTAGAACAAGTTTTGACATGTGACTTAAACATCTTCTTGGTTGTTGATGCCCATTTCCAAGAAGCGATCCATCCAAGATGAATCTTTGTTCTTGCAGGTGGCTTGTTTCTAAAGCATCCGTGTGAAAAATGGGTTTGCTGACCACAGTGATTGCATCGGTGCAGATCGAAACAATGATATTTCATATGGCCAACTCGATCACAGTGTTGGCATTTCACAATCTGTTGTTGCTATTGTGGAAGAGGAGCAGGATATGGAATAGTTGAAGCTGAGCTATCATAAAGAAATCCGACACTCTGAAATTTGATGGGCTTGGAGTATTTCGGAATATGAAAAGACACCTCCTTGTCATATCCAAGACCAGTTTCGTGCTTGTTATGGACAAGCTCTTCCTAAGGTCTGATGATGGGTTTGGGAAGTGCAAACTGAACTTCTTCATGTGCATGTAACTTTGTTGCTTCATTGGGCATTAGATCTAAATCAACTGCAACATTATTGACTTGATGTTTATGGGAGTCTGCTTCAATTTTCCGAACAAAAATAGGTTCAGAATGATGACTCCACTGTTGTAATTCTTCTTGCTGAAACTAAGATTCAAGCTGCACAAACTCTATCTTCTCTTGTACATTTTGTAGACAATTTTGGATATCAACAAGAGTGGTTATGTTGATTTTGACTGTATCATTAGCATAGGAGAGTATCATAGTATTAAGTAACTCTAATATTGTATTAATTCTGGTCATTTTCATTGAAAAAATAAAATGAATCTCACTCAAATAAAAACAATGTTTGCTAAACAGCCAACAATGAATATTCACTGCATAAAAATTGAGCTTAAGTAATTTTTTATCAATCCTTTTCTCTACTCATCACCAGTGCACCTTTGAGTGCTTTTATGCCCTCTAAATAATTGCAAAAAAAACTGATATGTCTTCAAAAACCTGGAACTGAAAATATAGTCTCTCAATATACCTTCATACCCATTAAATAAAAATGCAATCACCGTACATAAGGGCTACTGATTGGAACTTATCGTAGCAGGCCTACCGCACAACCCCGTGATTGTCTCGACTGATGAGAAAACTTACGAAACTCGTGGAATCATGTTTTTTTCATTTCAAAGCACTCGACTCTGCTAACCCTTTTGAAAACCCTAATAGTAGAAAATTTGGACCGCGCTCCTCTTCCCAGAGTCCATATTCAAACTTTTCAAATGGAATAGAGAATAAAAATAAAATTCCAAAACCTTTAAATTAGATACACTGTGAAAGTGCAATCATTTGATCAAGAAGGAGCACAATGTCGTGGGAGACTATGGTGTGGAGACTGCGGTGGCATGAAGGCCGAATAAGTGTCGATGTATGGATGAGAGAATTGTGATGAGGGTGGCACCAAGCATTGAATTTATCACCGAAGTAGCGTTATAGTAGCATTGGCGTATTGTGCACTATATATAATAGACATAAAACTATATATAATAGACAAAAAAGCGAGCAACGAAGTAGCATTAGAGTATCGTTAGCGTACTGTGTAGGTGAGACGAGCGTCAGAGTAATGTGCAGGTGAGCTGAGGGAATATGTTGTGGCTTGACCTCCGGTGATCTGCCTCAGCAATGAGGCAATACAAAACCAGAGTCGAACCAGTGGGTTCATTGCAGGCCAGAGTCGAGAAGTCCAAGCAGCACCAAGGAGGAGAGGTAGTGTTGAGGCCACAAGTAATGGAGGTCGAGGTAGCATTGTCAATAGGGAGTCGACGGAGAGAGGTGGTAGAGGGGTCGAAGCAGGAGAGAGCTGACGCAGATATGCCACCGATGAGATGGAGAGCCACTGTGCGTATGAATTTGTAGAGGAGTCGTGGTTCCGCTGTGCAGTGGGGATATAGCTCAATGGGAGGATCTCGCCAAGCCAAAGAATCCTTACAATAAGAAGTGAAGGAATTTGTTAGCCTGTGGACACAATTGGGATTGACACCATTTCTGCCCTCCACGAAACAACATTGCAGGAATATACAAGAAACCAATATCGAAACTCTATATCGAGATCCTGACTCTTGCTATTTATATGAGTAACTCTGAGAATAATATTAGAGATTGTGAACAAGACTTGCAGCTACCTCCTTTGCCTCCATTACCTCCTTGAGGAAAAATCTAGAATGTTGATGTTTTTTCGAAGCCACTTTCTCTGAATTCATTCTCTCTAAGATATTTGCATGGTTCTGTTGGATTTCATGCAACCCAATTTTCAAAGTTCTCAAGGAAAAGCGAATGGGTAAATATCACTGACTAACATGTACCAACTGACTCCAATTGACCAAGTCGAGATATGGAGGGGTGTGTAAATGTTATATACACAATAATGTCAGAGCGCAGTGAAAGAGCTGAGGCGAGGCTTTTCCACTGTCTTCAATCCTAACACCATATCCTATACGCAAACTCAACGAAGACATACATCTCAAGGTCTCTCTCTATAATTATTCACAGATGGGAGGAATGCCTAAGGTTTGTGAAATGAGCAGCAACGATGATCACCCTTCTTTTGAGGTGAAGGTGATAAGCGGAGAGAGGGAGAGGTTTTGAACTGCAAATGTGTCAGTCCATAGGTTTTGAATGTGGTAACCGAACACTCAGCGCAAAAGGAGAAACAATGCTTAAAACTTTGACAGCCTGCGGAAGGGCATGCATAGTAGTAACCGGCGAGAGATATATTCTTGACAGAAGGGCTCAGAAGATTGCTTAGGTGGAGCAAATACCACTGACACGCCAAATATAGAAATGGAGGTTAGAATATTCTGAAAGTGCCCAGGCCTTGCTTAAGCTCTGATACCATGTTAAACACATGTATTGTAAACACACATGAGTAGGCACACAAGGCAGAACTGAAAGATAAGCATGAGATGTTATTACCATTAACATGATGTATATTTATAATACAATGGTGTGACTCTTGGATTCCAAATTCCAAGGTCACTTGGACTTATTTTGTGACTATTCAGCTTCCACACCTACCCATAGAGGATTAGGTGTCCAACACTAATTTAAAAATTAATTAATAAAAAAATAAAACAGATAGAGAATGAGTCCTCCTTATTATTAAGAAGAAACTAACATTTTTTCTCAATTAAATTGATTCTAAATAAAAATCATTCTCAATATTAAATAAAGGCATAGTCTAACTTATAGATGAAATGGCCTTTTTCATGACATTTTTTCAGGTTAATTTTATTCAAAATCTGGCAAATATTTTTTTAAACTTGAGTTTAAGTAGTTTATTCTGTAAAATTTGAGTGCCCCAGGGTTTTTCAGGTGCTGAATCTATTTATGCATTCAAAAGTGCATTTTAAACAACTAAAAATCACATTCTTTCTTGAAATTTTTGTGTAGGATTTTAGTGAAAAATTCTATTTCGTCTATAAGTTAGACTATGCCTTAAATAAAAAGAAATTGGAATAGTCTTTAAGTGCAACTTTTTGGAGTTTCTAGCAAATTTCTGGCCAGAATTCGACAAAATAATTTGTGGCCAAATCTTGATTTGTGTTGTTTAAACTGGTTTTTTAACTGCATATATGGATTCAACACCCTCAAAAACCCCTAGGGAACTTCGATTGTGAAGAGTTTGTCTGTCAAAATTGTGATTTCAATCAATCTTTGTCGAATTCTAGACAAATTAGATCGAAAAATAAATCAGAAAACTTTCCAAAAAGTCGCACTTGAATACTTCTCAAAAAAAATTTATCTACCACAAAATTTAAAATAAATAAATAAAAAATTAACCTAGGATGGGGTGTTTTTCATGCAAGAAGGTGGGGGGTGGGCTGCTGCCATACCACTGGGGACATGGCAGCATGTCCCCTTAATTTTTTAACCATGCACAGTAATTTTGGCATGGGGAATGCCACCCATATGTTGTCCAACACTTTGCAAATGGAGCACAATCTTGGCTCTCTAGATCTCTGTCAAATCTATCTCCTTAGACAAACAACCTCAACATCTAATCGTATAAATTTCTCACCTTGTGCGACTAAGCGGATTTTGGCACCATCAAGAATGGAATTCAATGTTGAGGTCCTAGCAATTCATTGCACCAATACCGATGACAACCTTGGCAAGAAGTCTATCCAACAAGTCTGGGCACATCAAATAGTTGATTCAGGAGCTCTAGAAACTCAATTTTCTTTTATGCAAAGGATTCAAGCTCTTGTTGGTCAACTCAACCTCACCCATTCATTTGCGCTATGTCTACAGTGCTCCAACTCTCTTGGCTTTCCTAACAAAATTCAAGGAAATGAATGCCATCTTGTTAGCGAGCTTTGCTCCGGGGCTAGTTCTTTCCCTTCTTAACTATAATTGGCAACTCGAATTGTCTCTCAATAATGGTCATTAGACAAAGTTCTATCTATGTGGTCAAGCCCTCTACTTTTGTAGATTTTTGAACAATGCGATGAAAAATATCATGTTGCAATTCTAATGTGATTTCCATTTTCTGATATTTTAAACCAAACAAATTGTTTGTTTGAGTCTTCTTTTTCTAGTTGAATGAAACGACCTTCTTTTTCTCTCACTAATACCATGATACCCTCGTGTCCTTTTTCATTCCCTGCTGCCTTGTTCCACACTGACATCTTCCAATACCCTTCAAACAAAGGTTTCTTGTACCCTTCATGCTCATGTGTTTCTAAGAGGAAAACTATGTCTCTACCTCCCACAATAGGCCCTAACCTAGGTCCTCGTCTCCATGGGTAACATTTTTAATTCCAACAAGCTAATCCTAAAGAAACCTGGGTGTGACTTGATTGCTATCTGTTTTGACATGCAAGACTCATAGTTGAGTCTTTGTGCCTGCTTGCCCATACTGACCTTGCTTCCCGATTTCCTACTAAAGAGTTTGTTGCCTCTTCTTTATTATCATCTTGCTGCCCTGTTTTGGAAGGAGGTTCAAATCGCGCTATCACAACTTTACATTTATAAATACATGCTCTCTTGCCCTCATATATTGTTGTCTAAACCTTTGACATTTCATCCCTCCTTTCCTCTTGTTTTCTTACAATTAAATCTTCTTCTATAAAAAAGTGAGAACCCCTCAAGAGTTTCTTCTTACTTAGAATGACATATTTATCATGCAAACTAGGCATGATGACTTTTATGGGTCTGAATCTCTCACCATTAAACTTCCCTACCCTCTATACTTGGCATATTTGTCCTTTCTTCTCTTGTTGTCTCTTCATGGTTGACTATTTGGGAAACTGCTTTCCCTTTATCCTTGGATAGTTTCACATTCACCACCTTTGTACTCTCCACTACAAATTTCTTCATGTTTTTCACATCTGCCTTCATGCATTGCAATTTTGGCTTCCCTATCAGGAGAGCTTCCTGTAGCAATGCCTCTTGATCCTTCAAAACTTTATTTCTTTCTGCTAAAGCCTAGTTTTCAGATGTTATTACATGAATTGCATGATTTTTCTTGCTCTTTAGCTTCTAAAACATCCAACCTCTTTTTTTCACTTTATAATTCTTTTACATAAATATCAGTTGACCAAGTGAGAGGTGTGGATGTGGGACTATAAAGGGCAGAATCATCAATGAATTTTCCTCTGGGTCTGTCTTAGCCACATGCTTGCAAAGGGGAATTGTTTGAATATTTCTTATTGCGAAGGGCCTAAGTGCTTTCCCTTTGAGACCATTTTTTCCTTGTCTGGTCCCAGTTTAGATGGCCTAGCCTTCGTTTTAAAATGCCCTGATATTGTTTTGCATTGACCCAAACCCACTTCCCATCTTTGGCTGATGGGGCAATTTTCACTTGACCTAGATCATTTTTTCCACAAGTTCTGAAATTTCTTGTCTCTTTTTCATGTTTTATGATGCACTATCCTTTCAATCAAATGTCTCTGAAAATGTCTAGCTTTATTCACTCCCAATTGGTCCTCTAAGTTTTCCTTCCACTGCCCTTTTCGATCACGGGTATCTATGGAATTTGACTGCAAAGTAGAGATTAAACGACTACAAAAAGGAAAAATTTCTTTCGAAGTCATTATTATTATTAAGAAGAAAATAACATTGTTTCTCAATTAAATTGATTCTAAACCAAAATCATTCTCGATATTAAATAAAGGTGTAGTCTAACTTATAGAGAAATGACCTTTTTCACAACATATTTTTAGGATAATTTTATTCAAAATCTGGTAAATATTTTTAAAAACTTGAGTTTAAGTTTCTTAATCTGTAGAATTCGAGTGCCCTAACAGTTTTTTAGGGGGTCAAATCTATTTGTGCATTTTAAAGAACTAAAAATCACACTCTTTCTTGAAATTTTTTTGTCGAATTTCGGTGAAAAAGTCTATTTCGTCTATAAGTTAGACTACGCCTTAAATCAAAAGCAATTGGAATAGTCTTTAAGTGCGACTTTTTGGGTTTTCTGGCGGATTTCTAGCTAGAATCTGACAAAAATAATGTGGCTAAATCTTTATTTTCTGTTGTTTAAACTGGATTTTTGACTGCATATATGGATTCAACACCCTCAATAACCGCTGGGGCACTTCAATTGTGAAGAGTTTGTCTGTCAAACTTTTGATTTCAATGAATCTATGTCGGATTCTAGACAAATTAGATAGAAAATTAAATCAAAAAAATTTCCAAAAAACCACACTTAAAGACTACTCGAAAACAATTTATCCACTACAAAATTTAAAATAACTAAATAAAAAATTAACCTGGGATGGGGTGTTTTTCACGCAAGAAGGTGGGGGGTGGGTTGTTTCCATACCACTGGGGACATGGCAGCATGCCCCCTTAATTATTTAACAATGCACAGTAATTTTGGCATGGGGAATGCCACCCATATGTTGTCCAACACTCTACAAATGGAGCACAATCTTGGCTCTCTAGACCTCTATCAAATCTATATCCTTTGACAAACAACCTCAACATCTAATCGTCTGACTTGCTCACCTTGTGTGACTAAGCAAAATTTGGCACCATCAAGAATGGAATTCAATGTTGAGGTACTAGAAATTCGTTGCACCTGATGCGAATGGAAAATGGCATCAACCCATGGTATTCACCTACCCATGTTATCCATCCACCCATGGTATTGTAAATGGCATCGACCCATGGTATTCATCCACCCATGATATTTATTCGCTCATGGTATTGTAAGTGAACCATGGTATGTATCCACCCATGGTATTCATCCACACATGGGATTTACCCATGGTATTGTAAGTGGTATCTACCCATGGTATCCACCTATAGCCATGTCGATGCCATTTACAATTTACATGTACTCAATGTGGATATTTATTTAACCATGATTTATTTTACAGCTACACTTTTCTCAATGTTTTATATGTGGTGCACTTGTTTGTTGGGAAAGCCAGTGATTTATTTATAGTAGTCTAAAAAACAGAATAACTCAGAAATTCCGGTAAGATTATGAAAAATTCCGGCAAAGATTTTTGAAAATCTGGGTTACAGTCTTTAAACTTCAGTGTTTTGGGTGCCCTAAGGGTTTTTGATGGTGCTGAATCAATTTCCACCATCAAAAATGCAATTCAAACACTCCAACTATCTAATTTTTTGAAAACCTTTTTACCAGCAAAAAACTAGGTAGACAACTCCGACTTATTTTCCAGCTAAACTTTTCTCAATATTTTATATGTGGTGCACTGGTTTGTTGGGAAGGCCAGACGGTATCCTAAGTTAATGAATTAAATCTTTTTATCGAAGTAGTACTATATAACTAGTCTATTCATCTTGATCTACTAAGAGTTTATCTAGATCTATCAAGAGTTTAAAGATCCAAGAAAGGGATCAAATTTCTTTTAGCTCTAAAAGATGTTTGCATCTCAAGAGATTTGATACTTCTTTGGTAGATCCCTAGTTCACATAAATCTAGGCTCGGTACCTTACAACATTTCTACCATATTGATTTTTATTTTATTTTGTTTATTTTAACTGAGTCAAAATGTTTAACAAGACAAGACATGACAACATCTCTATTACACTGGGATGAAGAGTGCATCTCCAGACAATAATTCATGTAATTGTAATTTAAATTTTCTATGTTTTAATTTTCTTTTAGTAAATTTTACCAAAAATTTAATAAAATTTGTTAGAATTACAAATTTGAGTTGTAAAATTTGTAAATTTCTAGCAATTCAAAAGTTTTAATAATATTAAATTTATTTATATATTCAAAATCACATTTTAAATAAACACCCAAAAAAAACCATAATTTAGTCAAAATTATTACCAAATTTCAATTAAAAAAACTAAAACATAAAATAATTAAATCACACGTTATGATTATCATTTATTATTACTAAATAAATGTTTTGATTACACTCTAGTTTGCATTAATTATTCACCAATGTAGATTTAATTATATATATATATATATGAATGAATGAATGAGAGAACACTTTAAAATAATTTTAGTTATTATTTTGTTGGTATCTTTTATTTCATGGTGAAATATTTGAATTATTATTATTTTTTTAATAAATATTTGTATTATTTAATGAACGAGAGATTATATGAAAGAGTTGAAGGTTTTAGATTTCTGAGTCACTCTGAGAAATTCAACTATATTAAAAAATTGTATTTATTTAAGAGAGATAAAAGACAAAAAACTATCGAGGGATTCGGAATGAAAAATACATATACTAATAGTAGGGCCTTTAAAGACCATGAAAGAAAGACAAAGAAACAAGAAATTGATAAACCGAAGACATAATAAGAGTTAGTAGACTAAGAAGACAGATCTTAATCTGTAGTTGCAATTTGGATCGACTTCTTATTGTCGGTGAGCCACCAATTAGTAGGGGGGATGCCAAGGTGCTATTGATGTACTCCAATGGGTGGTCTAGGTTCGTCATGTGTTCATGTAGATGTTCCATGGAGAGGAGAAAGTCCTCTCTCTTCTCATGTTGATCTATTGAAACTTTGTCGAGTATAAACTTCATGTGCTAGTATAGGTCCAGCATGTGCATATATTGATGAAAATTCCCACGGGTATGCCCTGTGTCAAACACTCATTCTACCATATTTGTTAGTACCTTTGTGTTAGAAACAAGATGTCGTTGGTTGGATCCTTCCATTTTTGGACAAGTGAGTTCTTCATGAATAAGAGGTGGGGTGAGTTTTTGAAAGTGAGTTGTTGAATCCTTAACTTTGAGTTGCATCTGTGTACTACCTCAATTGTTGCGCTCTTGGTAGTATGTTTCACCTTGACAAACACAAGCTCTTTGGTAGGGCATGGAAACTACGCGAAGAGAGTATGACCAAAGAACAAGGAGGTGGTTTTCAGAAAGGAGACAAAAGTGGATAGGATTTGAAAATATTTCAAGAAAGCTTAGCCAAGATTGTGCCCCATACAAAGGGAAGCAATTAAATGAGGGCTAGATCCAACAAACGAAAGGTCTGGAGAGGAGGGTTAGGGACCAAGAGAGAGTGGGGCTTCCTCGAAAATGCGTGTACTCAATGGCCAATGAATAGAAATTAGAAACCAAGTCTCTACTAGGAGCTAGATTCAAGATAGGGAAACTAGTAGATGAGGGAGCAAGAAAATTATAGGGGGTGAAAGGAATCAACTTGTTATGGAATGTGGCTACTCAACTATTGATAGTACCTCACTGTAACAGGATTCTCAAGTCGATTCTAGGAAGATGGATAGAACTTTGTCCAATGACCATTGTTGAGAGACAATTCGAGTTTCCAGTCAGAGTTGAGAAGGGAAAGCACCAACCCCATGGAGAAAAGTTCACTAACAAGATGACATTTATTTCCTTGAATTTTGCCAGGAAATCCAAGACAGTTGGAGCTCTGCAGACATGGCGCAAAGGAATGGGTGAGGTTGAGTTGACAAACAAGAACTTGAATCCTTCGGATAAAAGAAAATTGAGTTTCTAGAGCTCTTGAATTAGTTATTTGAAGTGCCCAGACTTGTCTGATAGCCTTCTTTCCAAGGTTGTTGTTGGGATTGGTGCTGATTCGAATGGAAAATGGCATCAACCCATGGTATTCATCTACCCATGTTATCCATCCACCCATGGAATTTACCCATGGTATTGTAAATGGCATCGACCCATGGTATTCATCCAACCATGATATTTATTCGCCCATGGTATTGTAAGTGAACCATGGTATGTATCCACCCATGGTATTCATCCACACATGGGATTTACCCATGGTATTGTAAGTGGTATCTACCCATGGTATCCACCTATGGTATTCTATCTCAAAAAAATGCTATAAATAACAAGTGGTTATCTCCACAATGTAGCTTCTACATTGTGGCAGACATAGAATACCATGGGTGGATGAATACATAGAATACCATAGGTGGATACCATGTCGATGCCATTTACAATTTACATGTACTCAATGTGGATATTTATTTACCCATGATAATTGAATATCATTCCATCTAGAGGATCGGATCATCGACCCATGGATGAATACCATGGGTGGATGCCATTTACAATTTACATGTACTCAATGTTAAATCATTCAAATATAATCTGGGATTAAAATTTAAAATTTAAAATATTTAAATGTAGTTAATTGTTGTTAATATTATAGTTAAAATAGCTAATAGTTGCATGTAGTTATCATAGTTAATATTTACATGTACTCAATGTTAAATCATTCAAATATAATCTGGGATTAAAATTTAAAATTTAAAATATCTAAATCTACTCAAATATAGTTAATATTATAGTTAAAATAGTTAATATTTTCATGTAGTTATTATTGTTAATATTTACATGTAGTCAATCTTTAATCATTCAAATAAGAAAATTATTTTAGTTTGGAATGCATGCATGAAAGGAATCTTTTGTGGATATTTTGAATAGAAAGTATGGTGAAATATTTCAAGATCAACAGTTTATTAAGAAATTTTGAAATATATTTTAGAAGAATATAATGTAGGTTTAAAATTTAAAATTTAAAATATTTACATATAGTTAATTATAGTTAAAATAGTTAATATTTGCATGTAGTTATTATAGTAATATTATAGTTAATATTTACATGTAGTCAATGTTAAATCATTAAAATAACAACGTTATTTTAGTTTGAAAGGCATGCATGATAGGAATATTTTGTGGATATTTTGAATAGAAATATCGGTAAAATATTTCAACACAAACAGTTTATTAAAAAAATTTTAAATACATTTTTGAGGAACACTTTGTATGAAATATTTGAAACGAAAATTTTGGAGGGAATGTTTTCCACAAATTTTTTTTGGGGCGGGGGGAATTTGTAGGGAAAATTTCAGTCTTTAAGCTATATATTGTAATTGAAAGAGACATTTGTATCATTCAACATATTCTTGTTGAAAGCCATGGGTTCTTCTGATAGTGAAGTTTTTATTTATACAACATCAACATCTTCATCACGCAACAACTCTATTCAGATTGATGAATATAACAGGAGTTCATTCACCATGAATAGAGATTCAAAAAATCGACTTGGTCGTAATCCTAAGGATGATGAGAACATAATTGATGAGGCGCAGCAAAAGGAAATTTAAATAAATCGAGAGTCAGTTATTCCACTTACTCTTAATCCTAAGGATTATGAAAGCAACAGTGATGAACGGCATGATGAAGAATTTCCAGAGTCAAAATTTTCACTTCGTCTTAATCCTAAGGACTATGAGGGCACCACTGATGAAGGGGGAGATGAAGAATATCCACTTCGTCCTAATACTAAGGATTATGCGAGAACCATAGCGAAGAATTTACAGGGTCAAAATACCCACTTCATCCTAATCATAAGGATTATGTTAGCACCACTGATGAAGAGGGGAATGAATAATTTATAGAGTCAAAAATTCCACTTCGTCCTAATCCTAAGGATTATTCTAGCACCACTGATGAAGAGGGGAATGAAGAATTTGCAATGTAAAAATATCCACTCTGTCCTAATCCTAAGGAGTATGCTAGCACCACTAATGAAGATGGGAATGAAAAAATTCCAGAGTCAAAATATCCACTTCATCCTAATCCTAAGGATTATGCCAGCATCACTGATGAAGAGGGGAACGATAAAATTCCAAAGTCAAAACATCCACTTCGCCCTAATCCTAAGGATTATGCTAGCACCACTGATGAAGAGGGAAATGAAAAATTTGCAGCGTCAAAATATCCACTTCGTCCTAATCCTAAGGATTATGTGAGGACCACTGATGAAGAGGGGGATGAAAAAATTCCAGAGTCAAAATATCCACTTCGTCCTAATCCTAAGGATTATGCAAGCACCACATATGAAGAGGGGAATGAAGAATTTGGAGAGTCAAAATATGCACTTCGTCCTAAACCTAAGGATTATGCCAGCACCACTGATGAAGAGGGGAATGAAGAATTTGCACCGTCAAAATATCCACTTAATCCTAATCCTAAGGAATATGCCAGTATGACTAATGAAGAGGGGGATGAATTTCCAGAGTCAAAATTTTCACTTCATCCTAATCGTAATGATTATAAGAGCGCCACTTATGAAGGGGGGGATGAAGAATTTCCAATAAATTTAGATTCAAGGCATCCACTTATTCCTAATCCTAACGATTATGAGAGCACCAGTGAGGAAGGGGAGGGGTGGGATGAATAAATTCCAGTGAACACAGATTCAAAGCTTCCACTTAGGCCTAATCCCAAGGATTATGAGAGCACCACTGAGGAAGGGGAGGATGATGAGTTTCTTGCAAATGATAATTTTAGAGGCACATATCTAAATAATGAATTTTCTCTAAGTGATCGTTTCAAAGACTCTCATGGTGATGAAGAATTGAATCCTCCCGGGGAAGAATTTGAAAGCATGTATCAAGATGGTGAAGAATTTAATTTAACTCAGGGTTACAAAAGAACAGATGATTCTTGCGAAATGTCTTCTTAAATTGATGATGGTAATAAAAATTTTCTAGGCAATGATGTTGATGAATTTCTTAATTATGTAGAGAATGATGATATTGGGGATAATACTCCTAATGGTGATGAAACTGCTTCTACAAAGGATGATGGAATGATGAAACCATTGCAAGAAAATATTGTAACTAGGAGTAGGAGTAGACCTTTTCATATCAATCCTAAACATTCCAGTTATACAAGGGTGAGGACAAAATATCTCACAAAAAAAAAATTTGTCGTTAATTTGATTTCAAGTGACTTTTGTCGAAGTGATTGCTTGAAACATATGGATTTCAAC
Organism: Pinus albicaulis; assembly: GCA_034641835.2. Lineage (NCBI taxonomy): Eukaryota > Viridiplantae > Streptophyta > Pinopsida > Pinales > Pinaceae > Pinus > Pinus albicaulis. The sequence goes on from JAXQQM020083776.1 coordinate 152,247, forward strand.
CTTGTTTTGGAGAAAAGGAAAATATATATGTCAATTAATAAAAGCATGCAAAATTCATATTTATTGGGTTGCATGCAATCTACACTGGCAGGTTATGATTATCATATTGGGAATGTATTGCTCTGCAGAAAGGCTTTCAAAATGGTGGATTCAATTGATAATTTTCATTTGTCAAGACTCGAAGAGAAACTGGAAAAAGGATCCAACATATTATTCAGAAGTACGTTATAAATGGGAGGTTGGGCCTTTTGCAAATACTGCTAAGACATGGATGAAAGACTTCTTTTCAAAGCATGGAGAGTGTATGCCAAATAAAGACACAATATGTATTCCACATAATTTCTCGAGACGAGAAATATTCATCTTATACAGAGATTATGTAGAATTTGTTGGAGGAGTTGGTAATCTTATTACATATTCTTATTTTACAAGGTTATGGAAAAATGAATTCAACAATGTTCGTATTCCTAAAAAGACAAGGATGGGGGTTTGCAACACATGTGCTTCTCTTAAAGCAAAAAGAGATAAAGGTCAAGGCGCAGAAAGAGGTGCGTTCAAAAGATTGTTTCTTAAAATTGGATAGTTATCAACTATGAAAATATATTTATTCATATGTTTCTTTTATTTTATGTACGTATTTCGTTGTCAAAGAAATTCAGGAGCATCACAATTAGCAAACAAGTGAAAGGAAAAAGTTGTATAAACATCAAAAGAAGTGTTATGATCATCCAAATAAATATCCGAGTTTGATAATTGATGGTATGGACCAAAAGAAAACACTTCTTCCACATTTTGTCTACACACCAAAAAAATTACACAGTGAAAATTTCATTCACTTTCACTTGGTTGGTTGTATGGTATTTAATGAGAAGATGTTTCCAAGAATTTTCTTCACAAGTGAAAATATTCACAATGATACAAATTTGACCATAACTATAATCCATGATGTGGTTACTCATTTGTCTAGTATTCTTCTTGAAGTTTTGTATTTACAATTGGACAACACAAGTCGTGAAAACAAAAATCAAGTTCTTTTTGGGTATCTAAACATGCTCGTTGAATTGGGAATTTTTAAAAAGATAAAGGTTGGTTTCCTTCTTGTTGGGCATACTCATGATCATATTGATCAAATTTTTAGTCATTTTTCAGTAACATTGAGGAGGAAAGGTGTTGGGAGCCTGCCATCATTAATTGAATGTATTAAGAAATTGTACATTCCAGAGCCTGTTTTTCATGTGTTGGAAGAAACTATTGACATGCGAAGGTTTATTTTTGGATCGCATGGTGAGGAGAAATGCATTGAACAAATTAACGACATTAGCTTCCAGCATCAATTTCGTATCAAAAAAATAGATGGGATAACACTTATATGGGGCAAGAAGTATTCAACTGTTGAAGAATGGGGGCCATCATCAGGTTTAGCATTTTTGAAGTTCATTCCAGAGTGTCCAATATTTTCATCAAAGATATTGTTATTACAGTCAGTTGTTGAACTCCAAAATGCACGAAGGCATAAGAGAGACATAAACTATTCTGAATCTAGAGGTAATTAAAATATGTATTAGAGATACATATGATTACTTTGATGTTGCTGATTCAGTTTGGTGGGAGTCTTTTTTCAGTAATCAAAGTGATATGATTTCAAGATCAATAAATGTGGATATGCTTTTGAAGACTCCCTCTTTTTGGCCACAAAATATGCCAAATGAACATCAGGAAACACACATTGTTGAACAACAACAGCCTCAAGCTATTATTAATTCCCCACAGGTAGAGGAAAGAGAAATTTATATTGTTTCTAGAAGATCACGTGCACAACGTGAAGCCATGGAAGACCTTTACAAGGGTTCTATGGAGGATGTTAAGGAAGGTTGCATGATAGCAGTGTTAGCAGATGAAGATCCACTTGGCTATCCATTCTGGATTGCGAAGGTTATAAAGGTCATTAATGAAAATGAAGATATTACAGTTGTTGATGTACATTGGTATGCCACAAGTACCCACCCTTTCAATGGTGTGTACAAGCCAAGAGATGGTAGTTGAAAAGAAAATTGGCAGAAAGAGAAAAAGAAAGGGCACAAATATAAATCGTCTCCACACAAATGTCTTAAAATTGGAGGATGTTGACATACTTGTATATGACTTCAATTTGACAAAGAGAGGAACTCTTTGGTTGAAGACCATAAATATTTTGAATAAATTGCTACCAGAACAATTACTTTAAGATGGGACTCTACAGAATGTAGTCGTAGATCTACAAGACATTTGAACTATGAAATGGTGGGTATGCATGTTGACTCAGATGGAGCACTAGTTGATGAAAGAGAAGAATATGGATCATCTTCATCTGCATCGAGTCATTCATCTGAAGATGTAGGTTCTGATGGTGTGCCAAAACCTATGGTTGATTTTTAATAATTTTCTAAGACACTTTTATGTAATTGATGATTGCATGGTAACTTGAAATAAAAATTTTGACTTCCATTTGATTTTTCATGAAGTTATGAGGCATTTCTATTTCCGTTGGGTTATATGTTTTAATTATGAAGAATTCATCTCTTTAAAATATCCACAACGCAAAAATGAATTACAAAAATAATTTACGTTATATTCAATGTACCAATGTTGATATTTTGATTAAAAGTAAAAAAGAAAATAGAAATTAATGTTGAATTTTTAGATTATGCAGTGATATTACCATGATATTATGTATTGTAGCCATTTGGTATAAGATACTTTTAAAATTTTTAAATATTATATGCCTCATTGAGAGGGGACACTTTGTTTTGATGCTTGATTTTTAGGTTTTGGTTGCAATTAGATTTAAATTTGTCTTATGCTATGATTTGAAAAGAGATATATTTTTCTCCTTTAAAATTAAAATTATTGTTGGAATAATAAATTTTTCATTTACTTGTTCATTTTAAAAATTTGTTTAAGTCATATAATTTCTCCATAATTTCATGGTTCAAGTATCTTGAAAACTTAAGATTTAAAAACTTTGGATTTACAACTTGTCATTAAGGTTTTGATGCGCTACTAAATTTTCTCTTTAATGTTCTGGTTGAAAATAATTAAAATTTTAGGGTTGTTTAGAGTCAAGATATTCTATGTTTAACAACATGGATAAAAATTGTTCAAAATGATAAGCCCTTCAGACATGATTTTGTTTATATTTAACATCATCTATCAAAAAATTTATAATTTTACGATTTTTCAATGTCCTAATATGTTTTCTTTAATTCCATTGTTACAATGTGTCAAAAGTGTGACAATGTTTTTTTTTGTTATTCCATCATCAACTCGTTTCTTTTTTAGGGTGTTTTTTCAGTCCTTTTTTCAAGAAAAAATTTCATTTTTAGCATAATTTTATAAAATGTTGAAATTTGACCGTGAGAAAAAACCAAATGCGTTCTAGAATACACACTTTTTGTTTTTGGGGAGTTTTTTCATGTTTTTTTGAGTCTTTTTGGGCTGGAATTTCCGTTTTGAGGTAATATTTCTCATTTCATCGGTAACATTGTTGTGAAAGATTATGGAGTTTAATTCAATAATCCCCTGGTCCTTTCTTCAACATGAACGTAATATCATTTACGCATTTGAGTTGTAATACCCTTGATTTATAGTTCTTATGTTTCTGTAAATAGGAGAAGGGTTATGTGGACCTATGGAACAATTATGGTGTTGGTGAAAATATTTTAATTAATAATTATTTATGAAAATTATGGAAATTTCTTAAATACAAAGTAATGGAGATCTAGAAATTCTTATCCATGAGGATAGGATAGAATTTCATACTTTCCCAAAATTCTGCAAAATAAATCCTTTTGAGAAGAAAAAAATAGATAGAAGAAAAATATCTAAGAAATCCCCAGTAAAGAGAAAAATTACTGGGAAGAGGTGAAAAAAAGTATGGTGAGGAAAAGCGAGTTTTAAAGAGCAATTTTGTGGAAAAAACAAAAGTTAACCCTAAGCTATGGAAAACAACACCCTAGAATAAAGGGACACCGTTATGGAAACTTGCTCGAGAAATTGGGCTTAAAAGTGCCATCACTAGTGTGACAAGAGGTTATAAACACTAGAGGAAAATTGATCTCTGCTCGAGGGAGAGCTCTGAGGAGAAGCTTGTGGTTGGGAGGAAAATTCATCTTTACAAGTTGGTATGCAACATGTAGAAATTTTATATTCAATTTCTTGTGTTTTAGTAATGAATAGAAGCATCAACTTGTCTAAGTTAAAAGACATATTCTGCTTTGTAATAAGGGATTAATGTTCTATTAAACCAGGTTGAATAATGGTATAGACTAGTCGCATATGTTTTGTCAGTATTATATACAGTGTCAATACTATGTGTTGTACAGTGTCAATACTGTGTTAAATACAGAGTCGATACTGTGTTTGGTATAGTAGACTAAGGTATTGTAGATGGATGTGATGACAATATGTTTAATTATAAACCGACAAAGGGGTACGACGAGAGGGTAAATGTACTCTACCTATTTATATATGAGCACTAGTAGAATGATCTTGAAAAGTTGATCCTTTGAATGAGATAAAGATCTTTCTTGAAAATAGCTTGAAATTCTTCCTCGTAAATTGATTTGACTTTCCACCCGAACTTTGATTTTTGGTTCGTGGAGTGTCTCTCTGTCAAGCACCCCTTGAGTTCATCACCTTAGCTCTAATACCATGTTGAGAATTCGGAGAGCTAGTGATTAATTAAAATTCTCTTCTTAATAATTAATATCTATGTTTAACATTAATATCTATTTATCATTAATATTAATATTAATTAACATTAATATTGAGTTTATAATATTAATAATATATAATTAATCAATATTAATAAAATTAATAGTATTAATTAGTATTAATAACATTATGAACATTATTAATATTAATATTCACATTCATAATAATAATTATTTATTTATCATTAACTATTAATATCAATATTAATTAATATTAATATTTGTTAATTATTTAATAATATTAATCAAATTTTAGTATTAATATTAAACATTATTAATATAAAAAAAAAATTTATAATATTAATATTAATAATATTTTTCTAATTTTTTGTAATTAGATTTTCAAATTTTCTAACTTTTTCTAACATTATAAATAATATTAATCATACATTTTAAGATTTCAAAGTATAAAAATTCTAACTTTCGAAATAATATTAATCATTTGAAAATATAAAAAGACATAAAACAAGACAATTTTATCTTTAATATTCTGACAATAAAAAGTAAGTTAAAAAAAAATTACGAAGCACAATAATTTTCACTTGAAGTAATTTTAAGTGTACTGGCTATAGTTTCTTATTATAGACATACGATGGTAAGAAATAACAAGTACCCGAGTTCAATTAAACCCAGAATTTTACTGTTCTACGAGGAAATAACAATAAACCAACTAGTGTGCGATTAAACCCACGATTTTATTGTGCAACTATTGTATGAATATCATACCATTTCCAATTAAAATCGGTTGGATGGTTATTAATTCGGTAACCATAATTTGATAAACTAAGAGGGTATGAAGAGGAAAATGTGAAAATATTTATTTAACGTAGACCTTCAATGTTAATGAGAAACATTGAATATTAAAATGTTGCGGATGGAAGCAATCAGAAGTTGGAAATGAAAATGGTAACAAAAGGCATGAGGGAGTTTTGTGGAGAGAAAGCTAATAAATTTATGTAATAAAGAAGTTAAAGCTTTCAAAAAATAGTTAGATAATTTTCTCACAATATATATATATTATGTTTTAATAAAAATAAAAATATTGAAAAATATTATAATGATTTTTTTTAATAAAAATAAATTTATCTTATCAAACATATATTTATATAAATTTCAAATTTATTTTAAAAATGGAAAATGCTCTCAATGTTATGTATCATATAGCAACAAAAGTTTGTGGTTAAAGATTTAAAATATATTAATCCTTGCTAGTATTTTTTGTTTTTAGGAATAAGAATAAGAATGAAAAATTGAAGCGAGAATGGGGAATGAAAGGGGGATTTATGGAGAAAGTGGAATGAAAAGAATTGATCTAGTTGATGGGAATGAAGCAAATGAATAAAATGAATGGAGAGGATAGTGAAGTGTTTTATAAAATTTTAATTGTATTTTAGAATTTCATGCCTATATCAAATGAATCTTTAGTATTGAAACATAAAACTATTTGTAACATTTTGATATTGTCCTATGAATGTTGTATAAGATAAAGAGTATTTCCATGAGAACAAATCCTAACCATTCATTTAATTAAAAACCAAAATTCTGGTCCATGGGGTTTGGATAGAGTGTGATAAATTATTGAATCTCAATTCCAATATAAACCACTCCTATCAAGTTAGAAAAAAATATTTGATATTATGTATGATATAGAAAATAAAAATATTGGTGACAAGATAACCATGAAAAATTAAAAAATAACAATACTCCAAACTAATTTATATTCAACCCCTCAAACCATTCAAATCAAGTTGTCTACATCTCAAAATCATGGCATTTTTCACTAGAGCTATTTTGACACAATCAAATGAAAACAAATAAAATCAAATTGATACTTAGGCACCTCAAGAATAATATTTTATTAGTTTGTCTCTTTATGAAAAAACACCCTAAATATCCCAAAAGTAAATAAACAATAAAATTTGTTTTTTTGAAATACCTAAAATAATATAAAAGATAACCACCACAATGTGAGGATAATGAATGCTATTCACCTCAAACTTTATTTATTTTACATTAGAGAACCACCCAAATATTATATTGAAAAATCGCACCAAACACATACATTCCAAAAAATAACTTTTGGAAAATAACTACACCATCACCATCTCCATCTCCACACATTAAAAAAAACCACACCAAACACACACATTCCAAAAAATAACTTTTGAAAAATAACTACCTACACCATCACCATCTCCACACATTAAAAAAAACCACACCACAGGTATAGTTATCCCCAATCTGCGCGCTCACCACAGATACAGATACGAGGAGTAGTAAAGAAAATGCTAATGACCTTATCGTCATGGCTGCTTCTCACCTCTAATAATAATAACCCCTTAAAATGGAAAACCTGTGGACACCCTCATTTTATAGCCTTCGCAGCACATGGTTGGGTGGGCAGGATAACCTGAGTGAAGTCAACCATCATGGTGCTTTCCTGCGACGCTGATAAACAAACAAAAGCTTCATTTTACACACACGCATGCATGAACCAACCAAGAATCTTGAATGAAAATTTTAAGAATATTCCTACTTCGGACCATTTTACAATTTCATATTTAACAATTTTATAATTCAAAAAAAATATGTTTTAACAATTTTATAATTGAAAAAAAATTAAAATATGTGTTTCATTATTTCATTTTTAACAATTTTATAATTAACTATTTTACGATTTCATATCTAACAATTTTATAATTGAAAAAAATGTGTTTCATTATTTCATTACTTATAATTCAAAAATTATAATCAATGTAATTATAAATTAAAATGGAACCGTTCATAAATTCCTTCACACTCATGAATTATGGCATTTTAAATTAAAGTTTAGGAATATTCATATCCACTTGTAAGGGATCATTTCAAAATAATTAAAATAATTATGTGTTTTTAGTACTAGGCAATTTTATAAATAAAAAAAATTATGTGTTTCTCAAACCCTACAAGTTAGAAATGATTTTCATAGTTTATGATTGGAATTTTATAATCAATGTAGTTATATAAATTAAAATATTGATTGTGTGCTTTCACAAACAAGGCATCTTAAATTTTAAGAATATTCATACCCACTTGTAAGTCACCATTTCAAAACAATAAAAATAATTATGTGTTTTTCACACTTTAACAATTTTATAATTCAAACAATTATGAGTTTCTTCCAGCTCACAAGTTTACAGTAATTCAGTATTGCATGATTTATGGTTGAAAAGATATAATGGTTGTAGTTAAATAAATTATATTAGTGCATTTTATAAAAAAATGATGTTTGTCAAACATTTATACATTTAAAAAAATATGAAACACTATTATTAACCATAGATATGAAACACTATGTTTTAGTACACCGCAGCATATATAATACTTATACTTAGATACCACAAGGTGTATCTTAACCAGACCTGAAACACATCATTGAATCTCTTCCTATAATATGCACTTATGTTCTAGAATACTGCAGCACGTTATTGCACTAAGATACCACAAGAGTGTATGTATATTAAAATTTCCTGAAACTCTTCCAAAATTCGCATTGAAGCTCTTCCCAGAACTCTGCACTTCTGTTTCAGAGATGACTGAAAATATTTTTCTCCAAAATGAACGTAGAACAGGTGTATATATAGGAACACGTTCACAGACTTTAAGTCGACCATCCTATTGCTTGTAGGTTGACTAGTCATGTTGTTGGAAGTGTGACATTAACACATCATATAATATTATCTTTCAACGTAGATTAGGGTTGTCATAAGCTATTCTTTCACGGATTATTGGACAAGGACTTGGAGCATTTATTTAGACTATATCCTTCATATATATATATATATATATATATATATATGACACTTAATTACATTTATCCCTAGAAGAAAAAACCCTAGATAGACATCAAGAAGAAGTCTATTAACCTATAATAAATTATTGCTCATGAAACCCATGAAGCAAGTACAAAATACATTTTATTATCTTTGTCTTCTTCTTTTACATAAATCCATAATTACATAGTCAATATGAAGACCTATCCTGTTACACTTTTCAACACTCCCTCTTAACTAGGGAGGTATTCATACAGGTACATGGTCACTTTCAAACTTAAGAATCTCATAAGAAGAATCAGATTGGTAATCACATCTGTATAACATCATATCAACTAGTATTTTCCTAGTGCAAGGCCTTGACTAACAACCTCATCTCTCAACGAGACAATGGGCTATAATTATGACGAGACTCATGACTTATAGACACCATAGTCATTGTCTCTCCAAGGTACATACTCCACTCGAGTGTTCCTAGAATATGACCTTCTCGGACTATTCTTATCTTGAGTAGCTAGCCCTCAAATAATATCGGTCCTCGACTACTCTCATATTCAATGCCCTATCTCATTCTCAAATAGTATCGAGTGCAAGATGAATACCCAATCCTCCATTTTGTCTTCTAGGTGAAGACCAGAATGATGTGTATATCCATTCTCTCCATATGGACTTCACTAAGACTTATGGTTGTTAGTCCTGGTCTAATGCATGACACATGTATTAGAGAATCACATACATCACTCCCTCTTAACTCAGGAAGGACATATTTCAAATTTCTTCCAAGTAAGAAACTTACCACCAAGATCCCTCTCAACCAGGGTCCTGTAGCAGCAATGGTGAGACACTGAGCTACTCATGAAGAATTCCTCTCCTCGATGTCATGGATTTTGATACTGAGGAATCTTCAACCTTTGGCTTCATAGGGCATAGACCATCCATCAATTTCAGTCATGAGTCATGTCAACCATCAGAAAGTGCTTCATCAGTATTTCTCGTCTGGTACACCATTATGCCATGCTACTTTCCTTCGAATCATCTCCAAGGATCATACATCCTTTTTCCTGATTAGCAGCCGTGCACAAATTCATCCAAATAAACATATACACTTTTAAAACAAAGGTTACCTTAGTGATGATCTTTCACAATGACATCTTCTTGTAGGCATCGACATCCTTTATTCAGATTGACACTTATCATAATGATATGTTTTGTCAAGGGTATTCTTCTTTATCATATTCTACATATCCTCCCATGATATACTTTAGTCACATCTTCTTGGCTTCTGAATGATAAGTACATCTTGACATGGTTGCACTTCATGATCTCTTTCTTTTTGCACATTTTCATTCCCAGGAACTTACAATTTCCAGTTCCTTGTTCATATACAACCACCTCATATGCCATATGAGGATATATATTACATTGATTTCATCTGTCAGTACATTGTGATAGATCCTCTTCCATAGATCATACTTCTAAATACAAAAGTCCATTACCTGCAACCATATGACATGACTTCACAGCATCGAGTGTTAGCATATAAATAAATATATATATATATTGTTAACACTGGAAAATCATACAGCAGAAGACGATATCAGTTAATGTCAAACCCAAGGATTTATAGGACAGGAATACATTATGGAATCAAGAAATATTTAAATCTCTAAGGTTTTGAGAAAATCAGATTTGAACTAGTCATAAATGCTCAAATGCACACTTTTTCCTTCGAGAAGAGTGACTTCTGCATGCCTTTTTGACCGATAAACGTGCATTCCTGGAAATGGAAAAAGGTCACTTTTTGACGAAAAGTGAATTTTCCATAGGGCAGGTTCACCTTTCAGTTAAACAAAATGAATCCGCAATCTTCATTTCCATGTCAAAACTGCAAATTCATTATCCAAATATTCAGTCCCGATCGTGGGGCCTGTGGGTTATGGGCCCATTTTGGTTCTACTGCGCCACTTCATTGTTTACCCATGAATATACATATTTCTGAAACACCTTAACAAAACACCGGAAGAAAATAGAACAAAGGAAACTGAGACCAAAAAGGTCTTATATCAGGTTGAAAACATATCAAGGCCGTCCAAGGTATTAGCCCTTTAGTCATAACTTTGATTAAAACCCAATGGTGCCCAATTAAAAGAAATCCGCTCCACCTTCAATTTGATTGGAATTCCAACTGCGTTCTACACAAATTTACTTCACCGTATTTGTAACTATCAACAGGGTTTCTAAGCAAAAATTCGCTTCCAGTTCTACTGCAATGAAGTCCCCATTCCGTTTCAATTTCGCTGCTATTCATTTTTCTGTTCTATTCTTAAATATGCTTCCACAGTGCCTTCAACACGAGATTAACAATAATGTAATTCCCAAATCGCATGGTTCCGAACTACATGGTCAACACAGATTCTAATTCTGCTATTCTCTATATTAATAATCAATCTACAGTATCACATTGTCAAAGGATCGCCATCGATCCTTGCAGTGATCGATGGTGATTCCGCACGCTCATAATTCAATTATTCACATACATAAAATTAACGAACACATACAAAGAAATCCAATAACAGTGTTTTTATATATATAAATCACTTACAAGCTAAGGCATTTCAGCCTTAGATATCATTCCTCATGCCATTACATTGCGTCCGTTCTCTCTTATATCTCCCTCACACACTACAAGCTCTCCTTTTTATAGGTTTTTACCAAAGATCAAGAAACGGTTACAGAAAACTAATTCTGTTTTAACAAATTTTGTCTCAAATTTGTGTGACTGTCCGTGTGTCCACCTCTTCAGGTTCATATTTCGAATTTAATTTGAGTTGGTTCAAATGCCCCTGCATCAGTATCCCTTTAGTCATAACTTTGATTAAAACCCAATGGTGCCCAATTAAAAGAAATCCGACTGTGTTCTATGCAAATTTACTTCACCGTATATGTAACTATCAATAGGGTTTCTAAGCAGAAATTCACTTCTAGTTCTACTGCAATGAAGTCCCCATTTCATTTCAGTTTCGCTGCTATTCATGTTTCCGTTCTATTCTTAAATATGCTTCCACAGTGCCTTCAACACGAGATTAACAATAAGGTAATTCCCAAATCGCATGGTTCCGAACTACATGGTCAACACAGATTCTAATTCTACTATTCTCTGTATTAACAATCAATCTACGGTATCACATTGTCAAAGGATCGCCATCGATCCTTGCAATGATCGATGGTGATTCCGAACGCTCAGAATTCAATTATTCACATTCATAAAATTAACTAACACATACAAAGAAATCCAATAACAGTATTTATATATATATAAATCACTTACAAGCTAAGGCATTTCAGCCTTAGATATCATTCCTCATGCCATTACATTGCATCCGTTCTCTCTTATATCTCCCTCACACACTATAGGCTCTCCTTTTTATAGGTTTTTACAAAATATCAAGAAACGGTTACAGAAAACTAATTCTGTTTTAACAAATTTTGTCTCAAATTTGTTTGACTGTCCGCGTGTCCACCTCTTCAGGTTCAGATTTCGAATTTAATTTGAGTTGGTTCGGATGCCCCTGCATCAGACTCACGAGGCACAAAATTTTATGACCTCTTGATCATATGTCTTCTACAACTGTCAGCAATTCTTCTGTGGAACTGCTCCTTGTGATCTTCCTATAGCAACATCTTGAACAGTTCTACCCATATCCTCTGTGAAATTGTCCATCGTGAGCTGCAACGAAACCCTACAATAGCAAGCCCTCTCTGCTACCGGACACCTCACCAAGCTTCTCTCCTGAGCTTAGTGTTTTGGCATCTCTTTGGTTTTCTCCTGTGGAACCATTGAGCACTCCTGCTCTAGGTTTCTGCAATCTTCTCACCTGCCCTTGCTACTACCTTCACAAAACACAAAAAATCACAAGCTTAGCAAAACTTCACAAAACTGTACCTCTTCTTCCTATGTACGCAAACTCATTCTTTCTTCGCAAGCAAAACTCCTTTCCGCAGGAAATATTTTCCCGCTCCAATACCACTTGACGAAAAGTGAATTTTCCATAGGGAAGATTCACCTTTCAGTTAAAAAAAATGAATCTACAATCTTCATTTCCATGTCAAAACTGCAAATTCATTATCCAAATCTTTAGTCCCGATCGTGGGACCTGTGGGTTATGCGCCCACTCTAGTTCTACTGCGCCACTTCATTGTTTACCCATGAATATACATATGTCAGAAACACCTTAAAAAAACACCGAAAGCAAATAGAAAAAAGGAAACTGAGACCAAAAAGGTCTTATATCAGGTTGACAACATATCAAGGTCATCCAAGGTATTAGCACTTTAGTTATAACATTGATTAAAACCCAATGGTGCCCAATTAAAATAAATTCGCTCCACCTTCAATTTGATTGGAATTCCAACTGCGTTCTACGCAAATTTACTTCACCGTATCTGTAACTGTCAACAGGGTTTCTAAGTAGAATTTCGCTTCCAGTTCTACTGCAATGAAGTCCACATTCCATTTCAGTTTCGCTGTTATTCATGTTTCCATTCTATTCTTAAATATGCTTCCACAGTTCCTTCAACATGAGATTAACAATAAGGTAATTCCCAAATCGCATGGTTCCGAACTACATGGTCAACACAGATTCTAATTCTGCTATTCTCTATATTAACAATCAATCTATGGTATCACATTGTCAAAGGATCGCCATCGATCCTTGCAGTGATCGATGGTGATTCCTCACGCTCAGAATTCAATTATTCACATACATAAAATTAACTAACACATACAAAGAAATCCAATAACAGTATATATAAATCACTTATAAGCTAAGGCATTTCAGCCTTAGATATCATTCCTCATGCCATTACATTATGTCCGTTCTCTCTTATATCTCCGTCACACACTACAGGCTCTCCTTTTTATAGGTTTTTACCAAAGATCAAGAAACGGTTACAGAAAACTAATTCTGTTTTAACAAATTTTGTCTCAAATTTGTGTGATTGTCCGCGTGTCCACCTCTTCAGGTTTAGATTTCAAATTTAATTTGAGTTGGTTCGGATGCCCCTGCATCACTTTTCAAGACCACAACAAGTAAAGGACAGTTACTCCTTATGAGAAAGCTGCCTAAGGACAACCACCACTGCCTCCTTAGACATTATGTGAGCACATAAAAGAATATTTGAGCACACAATGGAATCACACCTCTCCCTTGGGTCACTATCCATCATGTACCAAGGGAGGTAAGGATGATTTGAAGCTCACCTATTAAAACCTACCAAGAGATGAGAAAATGGTGATCACAAGGTTATGCTGGCCAAAGTTGCCCAAGAAACACCAGCATTGTGTGAGACCCGGAGCTGGAGCTAAAGAGGACTCGATAGTTGGCCACCCAACATCTTAGTCCACCACAACAGAGAGAGAGAGTGAGACTGCATCAGAGGCAGAGCTTGGAAGGTAACCTCCTTGCATCAGGACCTAGAGCCATTGCCTAGGTGCCCTTTGGCAAGCGGGTAAAATTTCTTCTCCATTCCAAACATTTAATAACAAGAGGCCATCGAGCCACCATTTGCATTATTATTGTTTGGAACTCTCTATATAGCCTTTGTATAGTTGTGCTTTTTAGTTTTAGTTTAACTAGAGCATACTTCAGCATATTATTTTCATTAAGTTTTAAGCTTTTGAGCTCCCCCACTTTCTTCATGTTACCAATAGTTTAGAGAGTAGACCACACTCTCTAAGCTTGTGTGATTTTGTACACCCGTACGACTAATCCACAACAACAAGATTGGAAACTCCACTGACGTGTTTCTAGTTTATGTGGTTGCGCCATCTTTTGCAGGAGACCCTTTTGTCTATGTTGGAGTGGAGCTGACAGTCCTCTGACCCATCTTGCAGTCCCTAGACTCACTGAGGTGACAAAATGAAGAAGGCAGCTCCTTATTTTTTTTACTTGCAGGATTTTTGCGCGTATTTTTTCCTCACAGAGGCGCGTTATGCACGTTCAGGAGTGACTTGGGCATAGGAAGGCGCACCTGTCAAAGGGTTTTGCGTGCAAATTGCAGAGAGAGTTTTTCTCCCTATGTTATGCATTCTTTCTGCTTGCAAGTGTGTTGGGTAGCCCCTAATGTATCTTCCCACACCTGTGTTGATACCCCACAGCTTCTAAAAACTTATTTTTTGCTGCTTTCTATAGGCATTTGGTTAGTTTTCATTTAATTTGGTTTTGAAAAAAGTGTTCACATAGTTTAAGTAGGGTGGCGAATTAATCATTGCTTTCCAAACAATTTATGTTTTTTGCACATTCTGGTATGCACACTTAGCTTAACTAGTCCAAGTAAGTGGCTCAATGCCACATATGCATAAGCTAGCATAAAAATTGTTTAGTTTAAATTCAATTTTTGCATTTAGGAAATTACGAGACTAGGATTGAATCACCAATTAGAGCAAGTAATCTCTGCATTTGGTGACCCTAGACAAGCATATGAATGCTCTACATTCGCGATCCGCCATCTCCCTTTAGTAACTCACATAGACTAACCAGGAGGATTTGGAAGCAGCCCATTATCCGCAAATGCTTTCTATTTGAACAAGGAACAACGTCACATAATTTAACTAGGGGAATTTTGTAAAGGCTCACCGATATCCATATGTTCAAATTATGAGATTGTTCACCATACGCTCACACACATTCACCCACTAAGAAAATAAAGCCACCTAAAAATAACTTAAACCAACTCACTAAATTCTCCCGATAGGGGCCACAAGAGAATTTATAGATTAAGTTAGGATCAACGGGGTAGGCATCCAACAAGCCGCCTTGATCACACTTCACATTGAAACATAGAAGTTGTGTATTTAGGGAGCTTTAAAATCCACCTATGAGCCCACGGAAAAGAAAACCCGAGCGCGACAGAGACCTGATTCAAAGGGGGTTAGGCTTAGGCGCAGTGCGTGCGGTATCAATTGGGGCTACCTGACCCGGCTGATAATCGGTACCATTAGCTAACTACCAAGAAGCCCAAGACTTGAATGCTCAGGTGGAATGATGGTTATTAGTAGCCAAAACTAGGGAATCCTTTACCCTATAGATGACGGTGCAGGCAAGCACTGGACCCTCTACCCTTACCTTGGTTGATTCTCTTCGGCTAACTAGGGGCATCGCTAGCTCTTACGAGACGTTGTGCCAGCACTCGCAATAAATCCTCTCAAGGCCCAGTTACTTTTGAGTGTGTGAGGACGTATTAAGTCTTCTAGGATTTTAAGTATCATGCGCAAACAAACAAAACCATTTTTTTGCT
The DNA here is from genome assembly GCA_034641835.2 of Pinus albicaulis. NCBI lineage: Eukaryota > Viridiplantae > Streptophyta > Pinopsida > Pinales > Pinaceae > Pinus > Pinus albicaulis. Next base: position 168,106 of record JAXQQM020083776.1, read on the forward strand.
TGATTGATCTCATAGATTAAGTTAAAAAGAAAATTCATTTCATTTTCACTTTGTTTTATGTATGTGGCCATAAATTTGTCAGGATCATAGACTTGATGCCCTCAAAATTTTTCCAAAACCTAAGCTGGTCGACACTCAAACGGTTCTAATGGAACCTCGTCGGTCCAGGTGTCTTTTTTACCTCCCCCCATTACCGAGAGTGTTTCTAGGTCTTTCGTTATTTAGGTGTCAAAGACAAAACATTTCCATAGTGGTTGGTTCCTCCTTTCTTGGAGCAACCTTAGTTGGGAACCCTATTCGGTCTCCCAACACCACACCGCACACCACTCCCCCCTCGTCCCTTGGGGGGCAGAGGAGTGCATCCCATACGGGAAGCCAGCTGAATTCACAACAGGGTACGTCATAGACTAACCCTCATTCTAACCAAAAATTCGTGTCTTCACACGTTGCCATGGAATCAACCTCCCAATCACCCTTCTTAGCTGCGTTAAATCTACTAGATTTGACCAAGCTCACCAATGACCCCATCGCATACGACCCCAATTGGCCTCCCATGCCCACGAAGCTCCCTTCAGACATACCAAAGTTTGAAGGCAAGCAAGCGGAAGAACTAGGAAATCATATAATGACCTTTCACCTGTGGTGCTCATCGAATAGCATCATTGACGATACTATTCAGTTCAGGCTATTTCAACTCACTCTTACGGGAGTGGCCGCGAAATGGTACATGGAGAAACCTCCTACTTCACATGGGACCTTTAGCGCCCTCGCTACCGTGTTCCTCACATAATTTTAGTTGCCCATTCACCACGATTTGGGAATGGAGTTACTAACCCATTTTAGACAATCCCCCTCTACTCATATTGTAGAGCATCTCCATGAGTGGAGGCAGTGTTGCAGTTTATGCAAAGCACAACTCGAAGATCGAGTCCTTTTAGATTTATTCTTGAAAACTCTGAAGGCGGAGATTTAAAAGGATGTGGTGCAACGCAACCCCACATCCAAAGAGGACACAATGAGTAAATCCCAACAGCTTGAACTGATCTACACGCAATCAGGATACATATACAATATCCTGCCCAAAGTCCCGTGCCTGCAATCTTATAAAGAATTTCCAGGCGCGTCTAACTCTACAGACGGACTTATTGAGTCGATGACCCAAGGGTACCTAGGCAGCAGCAGTTAGAATCCCGGTTACACACATGGGTCTACCTAGAACATGTCTCAACCCGGATTTCAAATTCATCATAGGCAGCAACAAAATTTGACTAATAGGGCGCTAGCGTATTGCTAAGGAGGACCTTATCCTCTGGCTGAGGGGACCTAGTACGCAGGAAGAAAAACTAATGGAAGAACTCGCCCCAACGACCAGGTGCAAACATGGGACAACAATATGCTCAGTCCCAAGCACATAATCCACCTACGCAAAACAATGCATAGGTGAAATTTGTGCAGCCGTCCCAAAATCAACCACACCAGTATGATCAGGAGAATTATCCTCCTAACGTGGTTAAGAGAATGGTAAAACACAAGCCTAAAGGGAACCCTGGACAGGGGGGCAACAACCAACAGCACCCACCACGATCCCAGGCTGGAGGTAACTCCAACCGGAATCAGAACCAGGAGCCAAGCAATGCCCAAAGGCAAGGCAAAAGGCCACCTATACGAACAAACCATTCTTGTTCAATATATGGTGAGTACGGGCACTATACTCACCACTGTCCCAAACTCCCTAAGCTAAAAAATCTTAAGAGTAACCGAGGACAAGGAAGATCTTTCCAGACAACTGCAGTTATGAAAGAACCCTTCCCCCATCAAGGAACGGTTAGCACTCAGCAGCAAAACCCTGACGATTCCGGGAAAACCAACCATGAAATTTACATGGTTGGGGAAGAAATGTTTTTTAAAACTCAAAATCACAGCTACGACACCCCACTAGACACCAGTATGTCAAGGGCTAGTACAAGCGTGCCGACTACACCTTTAACCATTCCAAAGATTCCTTTGGAACTGTTGCCAAAAATGGTAAAAGGGCTGAATAGGCAAGCAGGTAACTACTCCAAATCTGCCCACAATTACAGCATCGTAGACGATTTAGCTTAATCACCTACTACTATGTCCACATTGGAGATCCTGCAGTCATGCCGAAAGCAATGGAAAGCCCTACTTTCCGCATTAGGCATTTTCGACCCTGCCGACACACGCATGATGGATTTTGAGTAGACAAAGCCACCCCTAAGCTTTCCTCCATGGTCGCCTTCTAGATACCAGTATCAGTACAGAATATCACTATTCACTGATGTGTCATTGAAGAGGGTGCATCCACATGCATCATGTCAAAGAATGTATGGCAGAAGTTAGGAGCCCCTGAACTCAAACCTTCTGTCATCACACTCAGAGCATACAACGGTCATCCCTCGACCCCCATCGGTCTCTTCCAAAATGTACCGGTCTGTTTAGCCGGCAAGATGGTCCACATAGACATCGATGTCTTGGACGCTCACTTGGATTACAATATACTCCTTGGGCAGAGTTACATGTACGCCATGTCTGCCATAGCATCCTCTATTTTCCACATCATAATGTTCCTCCACGAGGATCGAATCATCACAGTAGACGAGCTGACGCACAGTGAAAAGCGTCCCTTGAACAACACGAATGTAATTCTACCCTATGTAGATACAGCTACAGATGGTCTTTCGTGTTATCAATAATACAACCTTGGCCAATTCAAAATGTCGTCCGTCCTAGGGTCATTCCTAGGATATCCTCCCATTATCCCTGTGGTATCGCCCGATGCCACAGGGGCCCTGGTATGCATGATGTCCACATCAAGCACCGAGTTTAGTCATGACACAGACACAAGTAGTAATGATACCGAGGCATCAGCTACTGCAGCCTCCCTAGTCTACGCCGCCTCCCAAACTCCTTTCCTCTATCCACCTCCTGGCTTCACCTCCTAGCAGGTCTAGGCAACACTGGTATTACGCAATATATCATTGGCATTCCCAGTGTGGTATCTCGTTCCCCCTCTAGGAACGGTAGCTACCAACGTTATTGCATTTGGGTTAAATCCCCTCGGTCCCGAGGAGCGCCAACCTACCCAAGCAGTAGTTGAAACCGCCCCCGCAAGGGAAATTCCCACTGCGAAACCAGTGACCACGACCAAGAAAATCACCAAGAGAGGAAAGAAAGTGGCGACCCCCACCATGCAAAGGGAGTCATCAACTTGTTCTATATATGATGTCACAGGACACCCTACCCAAATATGCCCGAGTTGGATGAATTAAAACCACTCCTCCACTGCAAGGCAGGCACCTCGACATGGTGTTCCCATAAAAAGGAACTTGCCATAAAAATTACAAGAAAATCGTTGCGTACCAATCACACATGCACTCTCTCTGACACCTATGGGCATTATACCCACCATTGTCCAGAAATACCATGATATATGGATGCCTTACATGCGGTCGAACAATCCTATCAAAAGGATCCCTCCATCCCGATGCAGGAGCATCAAGCTCAATTTTTCATTATTTAATTATGTAATAAAGTGGGTGAGACATTTTAATTATTTTATTAATTAAATTGTTTATTTTAATAAATTAAGAGAAAAGGTGAGGATTTTGTATACATTCTTTTAATAATTAAAAGGATACGAGAGAAAATAGAATTAGGTAGCAAATTTAGGGAGTAGGAATTCTATGTACGGGACTTTGTTGAGTCCATACCTAAAATGAATCAAATTAGATTTAGTTGAGGATTAGGTGGAGAAATTTTTGGGGTGAAATAAATACATTATTTATGTATAAATAAGAGTGTTTTTGTGAGGGTCAAAGAAAACGGCTCTGCAACTTTCTGGCCTAGGGTTTTGGCTCACAGTCTGTGCACTGTGACCAACTCTGGCTGGAGGCAGTGCCCTGTTCTCAGATCTACGACAGAGGGGGCTTGCCTTAGCCCAACGGATGGACAAAATGGGGGCCTCTGGGGCCCCTTCTTTCAAACAGATAATGATGGATAAAGGTAAGGGCCCATTGGAAGGAGTGCAGATCACGGGTTCAGAAACGGCTGGAAAAAATGAACTCAACAAAAAGACAAAGAAGGACAACAATACTAAAGAAACCCAGCTTCAACACCAAACACAAGGCATCAATATTCCAGAAGGAAAAGCCACAACTGATTCTGCTCAAGTGCAGGAACCCCAAGGAGGAGGAACGAAGTCCAAAGAAGATGAGGATAATGATACCTCCACCTTGAACGACTCCATTCCAAAAGGCTCAGCAATGGAAAACAAACAGCCGAAGACCCAAGGGAGGTGTAAGCCAAAAACTACAGAAAGCCTAAGGGTCATCATCACGGAGCTAGAACTGCAAGCTTACAGGGATCATATGGCTATTCAGGCTGTGATCTGCAAGTTTATGAGCTTTTGGCCCACAGAAAAAGCCTTATGCCAATGGATAAAACAAAATTCGAAGCTGAAAGGAGACATGAAACTCCACCTAGGGGCCAAGGGTTATTTCACGGTTGTCTTTGCTAACCTGGAAGACAGAGACCGCATCTTTGATGGAGGCCCTTTTTTCTACGGATCTGCGGGTCTCTACATGAGATGATGGAAGCCTAACTTCGCACCTGAATAGGAAACATTCACACATGTTCTTGTTTGGATTCGCTTATTTTCTCTCCCGATTGACTACTGGAGACCATCGGCACTGGAACAAATCGGCAACAAACTGGGCACCTTCATCCAAGCTTCTGAAGCAACCGTCTAAAAAAGGTACACTTCCTGTGCTCAAATCTGTGTTGAAATGGACGTTTTAGGTGCTCTTCATGACGGTCTATGGTTGGAATTCAAAGATGAAATCTTCTTCCAAGCCATAGACTACAAACAGATACCTTTTATATGCAGAAAGTGCCATGAACACGGTCATTTGATCTGGGAATGTCCCCTGTACAAACCCATTGAGAAGGCTAAGGATAGCTCACACAAGAATCAGGATGGTTTTATCCGACCTTCGGGCAAACACAGGGCAAACAGAAGAAGCCAACCAAAGACAGGAAACCCCAACAAAGGATCCATGAATGCATTTGAAGTGCTTGGAGAGGAAACTATAGCTGAGGAGAATACCCAAAATTTAGCCGCTGAGAAGGAAATACCGCAAAAAACTGATCAGAACACCCAACCACAGATTCCAACCTCGATTGATGACCTCCTCCTAGATCCTGGTTTCAGAAAAGATGTTGAAGGGGATGAGGAAATGGCTTTAAGTGAAATAGGCGCAGAGGATCTGGACCTAAGTGACATCCTAGAAAAGGAAGGAATGGATCTTAACACCATAGTTTAGCAATGGAAACAAAAAGGAGTTGATCACATCCCAGAGGAAGAGATTGACAGAATCAACTTCCTCTTCCTTTCAAGGCAGGATGCAGCCTTAAGAGGGCAGAAAATAAATCTCATTGCAACAAAGGGACTGGGTATAAAGGTGTAGACCTTACACCATACGCACTCCAGTAGAAAACACAAGAAGAAAAGAGGCAGAAGAACCAACAATGAAGCACTCCAAGAGCTTGGCCAAATGCTCATCAACTCAGGCAAAATGAAATCCCTTGAGGCTTTCTTGTTCTCCTCTTAACCCCTATTTAATTATGAAGTTACTCTCATGGAATATAAGAGGGGTAAACAACCAAAACAAACATGGACTTCTGAGAAAGAAAGTCATGAACGAAAAACCGGACATTATCCTCCTACAGGAAACCAAATGCTCCAGACTGAAGTTGGAAACAATAGGTAGAAGCCTGGGAAAGAGAATGGAGTACATGGAGGTTGAGGGTAATGGTTTGGAAGGGGGCTTAGCCATATTCTGGAACCCCCTGTCCCTAAACCTACATAATGCAGAGGCCTCCAGATCTTTCATCTCCCTTGAAATGCAAAACCTGGGAGAGAATGGAACTTACTTGTTCACGAATGTATATAGCCCCCAAAGGATGGAAGATAAGCTACAGTTGCTGAACAATATTTCTAGCCTGCAACACAAACACCCTAACGCTAAAGTAATCTGTGGGGGCGATTTCAACATGATCACCTCACTAGAGGAAAAGAAGGGAGGGATAAGAACCCTAAACAGAGATGCTGAGGCCTTCACGTCATTCATTAGAACAGCTAACCTGGTGGACATCTTACCCAGAAATGGTTGTTTCACCTGGATCAATAGAAGAGGAGGCGACATGCACATTCTAGGCTTGATCGTTTTCTGATCTTTGATTCCATTCTCCTGGGGGGAGTCACGGTGTAATCCCTCTGGATGCCACCATCCTTGGTACTCCTAAAAATAGGCCTTTTCACTTTGAGAAATTCTGGCTCAGTCATTCGAATTTCGCTACCAACATCAAACTCTGGTGGAATGAACACTTAGACACCAGAGGAAACAAAATGTTTCGGCTCCAAGCCAGATTGAAGCACCTAAAGGCTAGGCTACGCACATGGAACCAAGAGGTCTTTCGCAATATTTTTGAGGAGAAACAAGCCTTGGAGGATCAGATGGCACTGATACAAAACAATTGGATTAAGGGGGACATTTCCCAGGATTCCATTAACACAGACTGTAATCTCATGCAAAAGTGGAATGAGCGGTGTCACCAGGAAGAAATACTCTGGAGACAGAAATCCCACATATAATGGTTGAAAGAAGGGGAGAAAAACACCAAATTGTTCCATCGATCAGCCATGGATTATAGATGCAACAACAAGATAAACAAACTCAAGGATGAGCAGGGCACATCTTTCCAGTCCCATCAAGAGATTGCCTCTATCCTCAGGAACCACTTCAGTCTCATTGCTACTGAACCCAACATTGACAGAAGGGAGGCTATCAATGAAGTCATAACTTCCATTCCCAAGCTGATCACAGAAGAGTAGAATAAATCCTTGAACCGCCCGGTTATCCTTCAGGAGGTGGAAGAGGCAGTCAAGGAAATGGTCAGTGGCAAGGCTCCGGGACCTGATGGTTTCACCATTGACTTCTTTAAGGCTTGTTGGGACCTAGTGAAGCTTGATGTTTGGGCGGTGGTCGAGGACTCGAGGAGATCCTCCTCTATACTCAAATCCCTTAATTCCACTTTCATTGCCCTCATCCCCAAGGAAGAGGACGCTGGTACTCCCTCAAAATTCAGACCTATCGCTCTCTGCAATGTGCTGTACAAGATCATCTCCAAAGTAATGGCCAACAGATTAAAGCCTATTCTGCCCTTGATCATATCAGAAGAGCAGTTGGGTTATGTGGAAGGCAGGAAGATCATGGACAATGTCCTTTTGGCTCAGGAAATGATCCACACCCTTCAGTCTCAAAAAAAGGCAGGAATGATCATACAACTGGACCTCTCAAAAGCCTATGATAAGGTCAGTTGGAGTTACCTTGAAGCTGTGTTGGAAGCGTTTGGATTTGGTCAATGTTGGATAAAATGGATTTTAGCCATGGTCAAATCTCCCAGCTTCTCTATCCTAGTTAATGGAGCCCCTTCTGCCCCCTTTGTCCCTTCTAGGGGCATTAGACAAGGTGATCCCATATCACCTTTTATTTTTGTCATCTTAATGGAAGGCCCAAGTGGCATCATCAAATCGACTAAGGATAGGAATGTTATCAAGGGTCTCCAACCCCTGAATCACTCTCCTGCTACCACTCATCAACAATTCGTAGATGACACCATGTTGCACGACACCCCCTTAGCTAAGGAAGCCAAGGGCTTCAAAGCAATTTTGAACCTGTTCAGCCAAGCATCAGGTATGGATCTTAACCTGGACAAATCCTCAATTTGTTTCTTCAACACGCACATAGCAATCCAAAGACACCTCACTGAAATTCTTGGCTTCAAAATATGCCGCCTCCCTTCTAAGTCTCTAGGCATTCCTCTCACGGATAAGCCTTGGCAAAAAATCCACTAGGAGCACTTGCTCTCCAGGCTGGAAGACAGGGGCAACTATTGGACTAACAGAGTCTTGAACTTTGCTGGTAGACTGGTTATGACTAAGGCTGTTCTTAAGGCCATCCCTCAGTACATGCTCTCTATTCTCCTGGCTCCAAAAGGAGTTATCCAGAAAATCAATAACATTCAAAGAGCTTTCCTATGGTCGGGTAAAGCACACAAACCCAAGTGGGCTCTTGTAGCCTGGGATAAATTATGTAAACCAAAAAACCTGGGGGGTTTGGGGCTGCAGGATTCAGATATGGTCAACAAAGCTTGTGGGGCCAAGCTGTGGTCGCGCTTGCTCAAGGAACCTCATACACCATGGGCTAAATTATGGAAGGCAAAATATGATGAGAATTGGCGAACTAAGGAGCTGATAAGAATGATAGATCCCCCTGCAGGGTCTCCTATTTCGAACTTGGCCAAGGCTAATAGAAACATAATTCAGGATTCATGCTTCTGGGAACTTCGTGATGGCACCAAAGCACTATTCTAGGAGGATGCTTGGAAACAGTTGCCTAAACTGGAAAGCCCTAATTTTCTCTCTCTTGAGAGATGGTTTAAGGCTGCTGGCAAGATAAAATTCCATCAATATTGGTCAGAAAATAATGAAAACTAGAAATGGAGGCAATGGAATTTAGTTCCTACTCCCCTGGAGGATGACATGACTGAACTCCTCCACACCCTTAATTTTTCTCTTGCTAAGAGACTAATCCGGTCCACTGAGGAAAAGGACCAACTCATATGGGGCAGACTCGACGGAGGTACCTTCAACCTCAGGGAGGCCAGAATGTATATCGAGCATAGGGACATCGAAGACCAAGTGGCTTGGTACTCCAATGTCTGGGATAGCACTATGTGGCCAAAAATAAGGACTTTTCTTTGGATGCTCATGCATCGCAAAATCCTCACCTGGGAAAATTTGTTGAAGAGAGGCTTCTTTGGCCCTTCCCGATGCCCCCTCAGTGAAAAGGATGAGGATAATATGAACCATATTCTTAATGACTGTGAATGGACTAACAACCTTTGGGAGTGGCTGAAGGAAATTTTCACACAAAAAGACAGAACAAGGAATTCCATTCAAAACTGCATTGCGAACTGGCGCACAAATTACTCTAGTTGTGATATGGTTAATACCCTTTTGCAGCTCTACCCTGGTTTCATACTCTGGTCTACTTGGAAAGAGAGGAACAAACACATTTTTCAAAAAGAAACCGGGAAGCTTGACACAATCAAAACTTCCATCATGCAGAATTTAAAAGAGATGGCCCTTACCAATTGTAAAGCTGAGTAGGCCACCTCGCTCTCTCGGAACGATTCACGCATTCTGATGATGTTTGGCTTGAGCAGTCTGTCATGCCATAGTGTCCCAGGGAACCACCCTAGTCCTGCCCCCTCTCCTGCGACCTAGCACCACCCTGTAACGGGGCCTCCCGGGGTAACCCTTGACCAGCTGGGCTCGGCAGGGTTCTTAGAAATGACAAAGGGGAAGTCCTTCATATCTTTAGTAGAACACTAGGCGAGGCTACCAACAATGAGGCTGAATTTTCTACCCTGGAACAGGGTCTGTGGATCCTCATCCGTCTGGGTAAAGGCTCTGTAATTGTGGAAGGGGATTCCCTCTTGGCCATCACTGCCATCAGGAGAATTCAAAACGATACACATCCAGGGAAAGAAATTAAGCATTGGAGACTGGCCATGGTCACAGAGCTCATTGCAGATCATCTCGCCTCCCTAAAAAACATCATTCTATAGGCAGTTTAGCGGAAGGCTAATGCTTTAGCGGACAACCTTGCTAACCACGTTGTGGATCATCCAAGGGAGATCATTGACACTTGTTGACAAGACATCACAAATGACGATCTTAGGAATTAGTGCGCTCTCATCTCGAGACAAGACCTCACCGGAGGCTCAAGTGAGGAGGATGACTTGCAGATTATAGATCAACAGTAAATGATGAGGATTAACTATGTTCTTAATTACAAGCGTTGGCATCGTTGGGAATCGTCCTATGAGGTGCCTTGGGAAATATGGCAGATCATCCGAAAGGAAGATGGCAGGCTCTACCGATACAAGTGGCGGAATGCGTGGCATCCTCAAGCACACGAAGGAACTAGAATTAAGAAGTTGATTTATGCTCATGGAATTGGCATCAACACCTTGATAAGACAACAAGTGGCCAACAATGATGGCAGTAAGTTGGTTATAGTTGGATTTTCACCCCCCCTCAAAGCTCCTAAGTTATAAATCCTATCACGATTTGGACAGACCTCATCTGTTTCAAACCTTTTGCTGTGCTCTGCGTTTGTGTCTGTTTGTTTTCTCTTGTCTACTGGTCACCTATTTTCGAGAGCTGTGTCCTATCTATGGCTGACCATAATCTTTGTAGTGCTAAAGTGGCCAGAGAGCTCAAGCGAGCAAAGGAAGGCTACGAAGCGTCGGTTTCAAAAAAAGGCAAGCAAACTATTGATCTGCTGCAGGAGGAAGTTCAAAAAGGCAAGACCACTATGGACAGTCGCACCATTGGCGAGGAGGTAGACTGGATTGCTAACCCTAGGAATCCATCTACCAGAGCAACACCGTTTCTGCAGACTCAGGCGGTGGCATGGCAGATGAAGACCGTGTTAGCCAAGGAAATTGGCATGCACGGGGCAACTGTTAAAGATACTTTCGCAGCTACCTCCCTCACCTTTGCCAGAAACTCTGCGCGCTTGGATAAGTTGGAGGTATCCCTGAACTCACTCATGGAAGAATTGAAAATGCATTCGAAGAGGCTAGACGGTTTCATCCGAATGTCTAAACTGTACCTGCGGCACGTTCTAAATGTGTCGATTGAGATGCCAGAGGATGATTCCCAAACTACAATCATCCGTCGCCACAAGCCGCGCCTCATTACCAAAGGAGATGAGGCAGCTAGTCCAAGTGCTGCTGGTCATTCAGGTGCCTCCAATCCAATCATGTGATTCACTATGTTTGATTTCTTTTCTGTTTATCTATATATCGTGTCTTCTCTGTTAGCTTGGCCTATAAATTATGTTCGAGGATTTTGTAAGGCTGTAGACAATTTTTATTTTATCAGATTCACTACGCTATTAGGAAACCCTGCGTGGTTAGCTAGCTATATGTCTTTGTTGGTCAATTAGTCTGCAACAGAATTTTGGTACTCTGTTAGCCCTCGGAGCTATATGCTTGATGTTATGTTTGGTTGGCCCGAGCCTCCTCATGTTCATCTGGAACTGATAAGCCATTTTGTAACCATATGTACTATCAGTTTTTCTTCTACTTAATATATCTCAGTTGACTTAAACAAAAAAAAGAGCGTTTTTATGAGGAAAAACAAGAGCTGAGTACGTGAGGAGTACAGGAAGAGTGAGGAGTGGTTTGAAGGGCCAAGAGCCAAGAGGCCACCCAATGTAATATTTGGCCAGAGAATTTTTATATTGTTATCTGTAATTGATTTGAATGGCTCTTTCTCCTTCATGTAAATTTTGAGTTGAATGTTTTTCATGATTTTATTTGAAGAAAATTTTGAGAATTTTCATAATAGGGTGAAGCAGAGATTTTAATATGCTAGGATCTACTTTCTAGCAGAATCCTTGCATTATTTGGTATCAGAGCGAGGGAAAGATACCTGTTTGAATTTGAAATTATATATGTTGTATATGGTTTTTGATCACAATAACGCATGTGTGAATTTGGTTTGGGTGAAATTGCATCCATTTTCAGACCAATTTGACCATTGGAATATCTTAATTACCAACTGAGCCTTACATTGATGATCGCTGGTTGTATTGACGTGGAGAATACACCTTGAAATTTCAAGACAGTCTTTGGACATAGCTAATTCTAGAGCTTTAGCTCCCTTCTCTTTGAATTGAAATCACGGCTCACCAGGATGATTGAATATATACTCTCTTTACGTTGCTTTTAAGTTTGTGTTTGTTTTCGCTATTGTTCGAAGAAGACATGGCTTTGGTTGTTAAGGTAAAATATAACACTTCTCTCTGGAGATTGAAACAACATTCAGACTATGTCTGTGACGGGCGTTTTGATATGAATGAACACCATGTGTGTGGACGATATTGACAGAAGCAGTGAAGTCCCGGATCAATGTGCATAAGTGTTACAATGTGTGATCGAAGGCGGTATTGACAGCGTAAGGGACCATGGTTTGATTGATGTTCTACACTCAAACCCATGACAATAACGATTGGTATGAATCTCTGCTATTTAATGCAAGGTCAAACCACAATGTTATGCATTGAGAGGCCACGCAAGCTTGATGTTTTATGATGTTTGATGCATTACATACCGCAGTTGTAATTGAAATAAACATTGACATGATATTGCCAAAGGTTGAAATGATATTGCAGGTCAAACGATATTGTTGAAGGTCGACGTGAAACTTGGTTTACAATCGTTTTAAAATGCGTTGTGATGTGGTTTAAACCATTGATAGCATTTAAAATATATTTTGTCAACGTTGTATGCGGTGGAAGAATATTTAAATTCTTGCGACTGCTTTTTACTGCAAACTGGGACATCATTCTTTTCTTGGCATGACAACTCTAGCACGTTGGAGCAGTAACACTCGGTTTCTAGAATTGCTGAGTTTCTTAAACCAGGTACTCTCTTGAAAGCTGTGAAGGAAGGAACAGAGCCAGCAACATTTTGGAATGCATTGGGAGGGAAACAAAGCTATGTAACACAGCGGAGAGCACAGGTAACAAGCAAAGATCCTAATTTGTATGCATGCGGTCGAAGTTGAACGAATTACATGGATGTGACTATGAAGGTTGAAGTTGTTCTATACGTTTGATTCAAAATTAATTTGGTTGATAAGTTTAAATGGTAAGTAGCCATCCATTTAAATCTCCGAGTTGCGAGTTAAGGGTTGCGCATTTATTAAATGGATATGTGAAATTGTATGAACCAGCGTAAGAGATGTAACTCAATTTCTGGGTAAGATTTCATTACTTTGTTTTGAATTGATAAGTATGGTGAGAATTGCAATATACACAATTATGGATAGCTTAAAGAAGAGCTTGTAGAATTGTCATCAAGTATTAAATCAATTCTACCTTTGTGAAGAAAATAAGCCCAGATTTTTTTTTTTTTGAACTGAAAGTGAAAGTGTAGGACTATTTAATTTTCCTACATCATAATGTGCCGAGTTTGACATCTGCGTGAATACATTTGTGTGGAGTTGGGTGAATGGAAATAGTTTTTTTTGAAGATTCAGTTTTTTTTGGAATTGTAGAGAATGTATGATCGATGGAGAATTAAATGGGGATCAGACTTTGAGTCTGAAAGATGATAGCATATAGAGATACAGTGCAGTTGAGAGATGGAATAAGATCACACAGAGATCTTGAAGGTGAGGTGATATTTTTTATTTTAACTCTGGTTTTTTTTGAAGAGGATAGTTGCAAAATACAGGTTGCAGAAAATTTAAGGGAATCTCAGCAAACAAAGATCACAATTTTAACAGTATTGATGAAAGAAGAAGAGAGATGCTCAAGGAGGTTTTAGGGAACAGAGAACCGGTGCTTGCCAAAGACCAAGTCCAGAGAAAGGATTGGTGAAGTAAGTGGAAGTAGGGAAGACTTACTGTTGCAGATACTGATGTAAAATTGAATGAAAAGTGAATGAAAATGTGCTAATCCTAGATGACATAAAGAGAAATATGCATTTTTATTTGAGGAGGTTTCTTATGCATAGTGTGATGATTTATTATGCATAGTGTGGATTCTTCACACTTTGGTTAAGTTATTTTGGACAAAGCCTATAGTGGTAAAAGAAGAATTCTTTTGATTGGTGATTGGAAATATAATTACTTGATGTTGTAAACCTTTGTTTTTACCATCATGTGACGGCATTTAAGGAGGAGATATTCAAGATGAACACAATGTACGAGTTGTACATCATTCATTGAAGAAGTTGCTTGTTCTCTGTACATAGGTAAAGAGATGTGAATTGATATTGCATGGTGTATATAAGTGCAGGGAAATGTTTGCATAAGGATGGCGAACTTGTGAACATGCAACTATTGGCGGTGACAAAGATGGCACAGAGGAATGGAAACTAGATGGTTGAGTTTGCAAAGATAAAGGTTTATTATTAACCTTAACAGGGCATGAGGTATGATAATTCAAGAAGATATTTGTTTGAAGATTGAATGATTTATTTATTTTCACCTTAAAATAAATCTTGGAAAACATGAATTGTAATTTGACTAAAGACTTCAGTATCATGTGAAATGATAAGGCAAATTAATGATTTTTCATAAGAATGAAGTATGAAAGGGGGTGAATATTTACATCATAAATGTATTAGGGGTGTATTTATAACTTCAATTAAGTAAAAATATCCACTATCATTATTATTGGGACAAAGCTTGAATTGAGATTGAGTATTTTCATCCAAAATGAAAATTGGTGTAAGTCTGAAGTCAAAGAGTCATAAGATAAGTCAAAAGTCTGAATGTAATTGTGTGCATTATTGGCGGAGCTCGACACCCAAAGAATTGGTTATCGTAACACATGAAATACTAAGTGTTGTTTGCAGTAAGAAGGTTGCCAAAGATTGGTTCCAAGACAAGGAGAAGCCAAGCGCAGGAGGAGAAGTTGCATTTTGATAAATAAAAAGTGTGAAGGATTGCGGGTAAGTGGATTAAATGAAGTCCACACATGAACAGAGACAGTTCACAGAGAAGGGGAAGATGACTATTGATAGTCATTTCCGGAGATCTGATGAAGAGTACGAGCGAGAGAAGGCTGAGATAAGAATTCACCTTGAATTGTTAATGGAGTTGTTGCAGGAAAATGTGAGAAACCAGACACATGGTTGGACCATGAGAAAGAAGGTGAAGTGGCAGAAGCTACATGCAAAGAAGGAAAAGCAGGTAAACATACAGTTGATGGAAGAGCTGAGGAAGCTCGAGTAGATGTTGAGTTGTGAAGAACTCAGGGAGGCTGAGTTAAAAATGGATGTTTCCATTTGTGGTCCAGAGCAGGGTGAAATTCTGGGTGAAGAGATCAGTGAAGAAGATCTCATGAACTATTGGGATAGTTCACAAGCATCTGAAGATGTGTTGGCGAGAGAAACAGATGAGGCCATGAAGCCTTACATTTTTTCTCATAGTTTATGTATGTTTGCAGGATATGCGAAATATGGTGAGTAGTCTGATGGAACTATCACAAAGGAGAATAAAACTCTTGAGGTAAAGTCTAGTAGAGAATTCCTTTCAGAGAAGGAAAGTGTTGATTGGTTACAACAAGAAGAAATCATAAATGAATTCTTATTTGGGGTAAGATAGCAAGTCAAAGCTGTTATGGAATAGGAACAAAGTGGAAATGCTGAAGAAAAATTCCAAGGAGGTAAACAAATGTATTTGTTTAATGAAATTGCTGACAAAAGTTTACAATGTAATGATGCTAAAACTAGGACAATTCAGGAATATTTCCAAAGGAAGAGTGGAAGCAGTGATGAGACAAAAGAGAAATCTACAGAATTTATTTTAAGCTAAAAAATTTATTAAAAAAAATGAATGTTTATTTTTTGTTTTAATTTAAATTGTATTGTTTTATTAAATATATACTTAATCAATTATATTTTAAAATTTAAAATATAATGAATATAATTAAAACATATATTTCAAAATTTAAATTTAAATTTAAAACTTATAATGTTTTATTGTATTTTAAATCTTATACTTTATTTTAAAATATTGAAATATACATTATTTTTTAAATTTTAAAAATTTTAAATAAAACATAAATTTTAAATTTTAAATTATTATATTTTTTATAATTATAATTATAAATTAATTTTAAAATTAAAACTTCATATTATAGCAATCTTAAAATTATATATTTAAAAGAAAAAAATTTAAAAATTTATTATAAAACATTATATATATTTTTAAAAAATTTAAAATTTTATATTACAATTTTTAAAACAAAACATTAATATTTTATATTTAAAACAAAATTATATATATATATATATATATATATATATATATATTGATTATATATTTAAATTTAAAATAAAAATTGTTTTCGCCCGCTCGGGGAGGGAGGCCCGCTGTGCGACGCCTCCACTATGAATGAAATGCCTCCATGAAGTTACGAATGCCAACACAACACCTCCATAAAATTGCTCCAACAAAATCCAGAAAACTTGATGTGATGTGATCAATAGAAACAATGATTCTTATTATATAACGAATTTTGTGTGATTGGTTTATTGTTTAATGAATGTGGGATAAAAATCGAAAATTTAAAATATTTACATGTAGTTAATTATAGTTAATATTATAGTTAAAATAATTAATATTTTCATGTAGTTATCATAGTTAATATTTTATTTAATATTTACATGTACTCAATGTTAAATCATTCAAATATAATCTGGGATTAAAATTTAAAATTTAAAATATTTAAATGTAGTAAATATTGTTAATATTATAGTTAAAATAGCTAATAGTTGCATGTAGTTATCATAGTTAATATTTACATGTACTCAATGTTATATCATTCAAATATAATCTGGGATTAAAATTTAAAATTTAAAATATTTAAATGTACTCAAATATAGTTAATATTATAGTTAAAATAGTTAATATTTGCATGTACTTATTATTGTTAATATTTACATGTAGTCAATCTTTAATCATTCAAATAAGAAAATTATTTTAGTTTGGAAGGCATGCATGAAAGGAATCTTTTGTGGATATTTTGAATAGAAAGTATGGTGAAATATTTCAAGACCAATAGTTTATTAAGAAATTTTGAAATATTTTTTAGACAAATATAATGTAGGTTTAAAATTTAAAATTTAAAATAGTTACATATAGTTAAAATAGTTAATATTTGCATGTAGTTATTATAGTAATATTATAGTTAATATTTACATGTAGTCAATGTTAAATCATTAAAATAACAACGTTATTTTAGTTTGGAAGGCATGCATGATAGGAATATTTTGTGGATATTTTGAATAGAAATATCGGTAAAATATTTCAACACAAACAGTTTATTAAAATGTTTTTAAATGCATTTTTGAGGAGCATTTTGTACGAAATATTTGAAACGAAAATTTTGGAGGGAATGTTTTTCGCAAATTTTTTTTGGGGGGGGGAATTGGTAGGGAAATTTTTAGTCTTTAAGTTATATATTGTAATTGGAAGAGGCATTTGTATCATTCAACATATTGTTGTTGAAAGCCATGGGTTCTTCTGATAGCGAAGTTTTTATTTCTACAACATCATCATCTTCATCACGCAACAACTCTTTTCAGATTGATGAATATAAGAGGAGTTCGTTCACCATGAATAGAGATTCAAAAAATCGACTTGGTCGTAATCCTAAGGATGATGAGAACGTAATTGATGAGGCGCAACAAAAAGAAATTTCTTTAAAATTAAGATTCATTTATTCCACTTACTCTTAATCCTAAGGACTATGAAAGCAACAGTGATGAAGGGCATGATGAAGAATTTCCATAGTCAAAATTTTCACTTCTACTTAATCCTAAGGATTATGAGGGCACCACTGATGAAGGGGGAGATGAAGAATATCCACTTCGTCCTAATCCTAAGGATTATGCGAGAACCACAGATGAAGAGGGGAATGAAGAATTTTTAGAGTCAAAATACCCACTCATCCTAATCCTAAGGATTATGCCAACACCACTGATGAAGAGGGGAATGAAGAATTTATAGAGTCAAAAATTCCACTTCGTCCTAATCCTAAGGATTATGCTAACACCCCTAATGAAGAGGGGAATGAAGAATTTGCAGCATCAAAATATCCACTCTGTCCTAATCCTAAGGAGTATGCTAGCACCACTGATGAAGAGGGGGATGAAAAAATTCTAGAGTCAAAATATCCACTTCATCCTAATCCTAAGGATTATGCCAGCACCATTGATGAAGAGGGGAACGATAAAATTCCAGAGTCAAAACATCCACTTCATCCTAATCCTAAGGATTATGCCAACACCACTAATGAAGAGGGAAATGAAAAATTTGCAGCGTCAAAATATCCACTTCGTCCTTATGTGTGGACCACTGATGAAGAGGGGGATGAAAAAATTCCAGAGTCAAAATATCCACTTTGTCCTAATCCTAAGGATTATGTAAGCACCACATATGAAGAGGGGAATGACGAATTTGGAGAGTCAAAATATGCACTTCGTCTTAATCCTAAGGATTCTGAGAGCACCACTGATGAAGAGGGGAATGAAGAATTTGCAGTGTCAAAATATCCACTTCATCCTAATCCTAAGGAATATGCCAGCATGACTAATGAAGAGGGGGATGAATTTCCAGAGTCAAAATTTTCACTTCATCCTAATCGTAATGAGTATAAGAGTGCCACTGATGAAGGGGGGGATGAAGAATTTCCAATAAATATAGATTCAAGGCATCCACTTATTCCTAATCCTAAGGATTATGAGAGCAACAGTGAGGAAGGGGAGGGGCGGGATGAATAAATTCTAGTGAACACAGATTCAAAGCTTCCACTTAGGCCTAATCCCAAGGATTATGAGAGCACCACTGAGGAAGGGGAGGATGAAGAATTTCTTGCAAATGATAATTTTAGAGGCACATATCTGAATAATGAATTTTCTCTAAGTGATCGTTTCAAAGACTCTCATGGTGATGAATAATTGAATCCCCCTGGGGTAGAATTTGAAAGCATGTATCAAGATGGTGAAGAATTTCGTCTGAATCAGGGTTACAAAAGCGTAGATGACTCTTGCGAAATGTTTTTTTCAATTGATGATGGTAATGAAAATTTTCTAGGCAATGATGTTGATGAATTTCTTAACTATGTAGAGAATGATGATAGTGGGGATAATACTCCTCTTAATGGTGATGAAACTGCTTCTACAAAGGATGATGGAATGATGAAACCATTGCAAGCAAATATTGTAACTAGGAGTAGGAGTAGACCTTTTCATATCAATCCAAAATATTCTAGTTATACAAGGGTGAGGACAAAATATCTCACAAAAAAAAGTTTTCTCGTTAATTTGATTTCAAGTGACTTTTGTCGAAGTGATTGCTTGAAACATATGGATTTCAACTTTGTTTTGGAGAAAAGGAAAATATATATGTCAATTAATAAAAGCATGCAAAATTCATATTTAGTGGGTTGCATGCAATCTACACTAGTAGGTTATGATTATCATATTGGGAATGTATTGCTCTGCAGAAAGGCTTTCAAAATGTTGGATTCAATTGGTAATTGTCGTTTGTCAAGAATCTAAGAGAAACTGGAAAAGGATCCCACATATTATTCAAAAGTACGTTATAAATGGGAGGTTGGGCCTTTTGCAAACACTGCTAAGACATGGATGAAAGACTTATTTTCAAAGCATGGAAAGTGTATGCCAAATAAAGACACAATACATATTCCAGATAATTTCTCGAGAAGAGAAATATTCATCTTATACAGAGATTGTGCATAATTTGTTGAAGGAGTTGGTAATTTTATTACATATTCTTATTTTACAAGGTTATGGAAAAATGAATTCAACAATGTTCATATTCCTAAGAAGACAAGGATGGGGGTTTGTAGCACATGTGCTTCTCTTAAAGCAAAAAGAGATAAATTTCAAGGCGCAGAAAGAGGTGCGTTCAAAACATTGTTTTTTAAAATTGGATAGTTATCAACTATGAAAATATATTTATTCATATGTTTCTTTTATTTTATGTACATATTTCATTGTCAAAGAACTTCAAGAGCATCACAATCAGCAAACAAGTGAAAGGAAAAAGTTTTATAAACATCGAAAGAAGTGTTATGATCATCCAAATAAATATCTGAGTTTGATAATTGATGGGATGGACCAAAAGAAAACACTTCTTTCACATTTTGTCCGCATGCCAAAAAAATTATAGGAGGAAAATTTCATTCAGTTTCACTTGTTTGGTTGTATGGTATTTAATGAGAAGATGTTTCCAAGAGTTTTCTTCACAACTCAAAATATTCACAATGATGCAAATTTGACCATAACTATAATCCATGATGTGGTTACTCATTTTTCTGGTATTCTTCTTGAAGTTTTGTATTTACAATTAGACAACACAAGTCGTGAAAACAAAAATCAAGTTCTTTTTGGGTATCTAAACATGCTCATTGAATTGGGAATTTTTAAAAAGATAAAGGTTGGTTTGCTTCTTGTTGGGCATACTCATGATCATATTGATCAAATGTTCAGTCGTTTTTCAGTAACATTGAGGAGGAAAGGTGTTGGGAGCCTTCCATCATTAATTGAATGTATTAAGAAATCGTACATTCCAGAGCCTGTTTTTCATGTGTTGGAAGAAACTATTGACATGCGAAGGTTTATTTTTGGATCACATGGTGAGGAGAAATGCATTGAACAACTTAACTACATTAGCTTCCAGCATCAATTTCGTATCAAAAAAATTGATGGGATAACACTTATATGGGGCAAGAAGTATTCAACTATTGAAGAATGGGGACCATCATCAGGTTTAGCATTTTTGAAGTTCATTCCAGAGCGTCCAATGTTTTCATCAAAGATATTGTTATTACAATCAGTTTCTAAACTCCATAATGCACGAAGGCAGAAGAGAGACATAAATTATTCTGAATGTCTAGAGGAAATTAAAATATGTATTAGAGATACATATGAATACTTCGATGTTGCTGATTCAGTTTGGTGGGAGTATTTTTTCAGTAATCAAAGTGATATGATTTCAAGATCAGTAAATGGGGATACGCTTTTGAAGACTCCTTTTTTTTTGCCACAAAATATGCCAAATAAACATGAACATCAGGAAACACACAATGTTGAACAACAACAGCCTCAAGCTATTATTAATTCCCCACAGGTAGAGGAAAGAGAAATCTATATTGGTTCTAGAAGATCACGTGCACAACGTGAAGCCATGGAAGACCTTTACAGGGGTTCTGTGCAGGATGTTAAGGAGGGTTGCATGATAGCAGTGTTAGCAGATGAAGATCCACTTGGCTATCCATTCTGGATTTCCAAGGTTATAAAGGTCATTAATGAAAATGAAGATATTACAGTTGTTGATGTACATTGGTATGCCACAAGTACCCACCCTTTCAATGGTGTGTACAAGCCAAGAGATGGTAGTTGAAAAGAAAATTGGCAGAAAGAGAAAAAGAAAGGGCACAAATATAAATCGTCTCCACACAAATGTCTTAAAATTGGAGGATGTTGACATACTTGTATATGACTTCAATTTGACAAAGAGAGGAACTCTTTGGTTGAAGACCATAAATATTTTGAATAAATTGCTACCAGAACAATTACTTTAAGATGGGACTCTACAGAATGTAGTCGTAGATCTACAAGACATTTGAACTATGAAATGGTGGTTATGCATGTTGACTCAGATGGAGCACTAGTTGATGAAAGAGAGAATATGGATCATCTTCATCTGCATCGAGTCATTCATCTGAAGATGTAGGTTCTGATGGTGTGCCAAAACCTATGGTTGATTTTTAATAATTTTCTAAGACACTTTTATGTAATTGATGATTGCATGGTAACTTGAAATAAAAATTTTGACTTCCATTTGATTTTTCATGAAGTTATGAGGCATTTCTATTTCCGTTGGGTTATATGTTTTAATTATGAAGAATTCATCTCTTTAAAATATCCACAACGCAAAAATGAATTACAAAAATAATTTATGTTATATTCAATGTACCAATGTTGATATTTTGATTAAAAGTAAAAAAGAAAATAGAAATTAATGTTGAATTTTTAGATTATGCAGTGATATTACCATGATATTATGTATTGTAGCCATTTGGTATATTATGTATTGAGAGGGGACACTTTTTTTTTTTTTAATGCTTGATTTTTAGGTTTTGGTTGCAATTAGATTTAAATTTGTCTTATGTTAAGATTTGAAAAGAGATATATTTTTCTCCTTTAAAATTAAAATTACTGTTGGAATAATAAATTTTTCATTTACTTGTTCATTTTTAAAAATTGTTGAAGTCATATAATTTCTCCATAATTTCATGGTTCAAGTATCTTGAAAACTTAAGATTTAAAAACTTAAGATTTAGAAATTTCATTAAGGTTTTTATGTGCTACGAAATTTTCTCTTTAATGTTATGGTTGAAAATAATTACAATTTTAGGGTTGTTTAGAGTCAAGATATTTTATGTTTAACAACAAGGATAAAAATTGTTCGAAATGATAAGCCCTTTAGACATGATTTTGTTTATATTAAACATCATCTATCAAAAAATTAATAATTTTACAATTTTTCAATGTCCTAATATGTTTTCTTTAATTCCATTGTTACATTGTGTCAAAAGTGTGACAATGTTTTTTTTTTGTTATTCCAGGATCAACTCGTTTTTTTTTAGGGTTTTTTTTCAAAATTTCGATTTTAGCATAATTTTATAAAATGTTGAAATTTGACCTTGAGAAAAAACCAAATGCATTCTAGAATACACACTTTTTGTTTTTGGGGCGTTTTTTCATGTTTTTTTGAGTTTTTTTGGGCTAGAGTTATCGTTTTGAGGTAATATTTCTCGTTTCATCAGTAACACTGTTGTGAAAGATTATGGGGTTTAATTCAATAATCCCCTGGTCCTTTCTTCAGCATGAACGTAATATCATTTACGCATGAACGTAATTAATAATTATTTATGAAAATTATGAAAATTTCTTAAAGACAGAGTAATAGAGATTTGAAAATTCTTATCCATGAGGATAGGATAGAATTTCATACTTTCCCAAAATTCTGCAAAAGAAATCCTTTTGAGAAAAAAAAATAGATAGAAGAAAAATATCTAAGAAATCCCCAGTAAAGAGAAAAGTTACTGGGAAGAGGTAAAAAAAACTATCATGAGGAAAAGCGAGTTTTAAAGAAAAATTTTGTGGAAAAAACAAAGGTTAACTCTAGGCTATGGAAAAACCCCAGAATAAAGGGACACCGTTATGGAAACTTGCTTGAGAAATTGGGCTAAAAAGTGTCATCAATAGTGTGACAAGAGGTTATCAACACTAGGGAAAAATTGATCTCTGCTCGGTGGAGAGCTTTGAGGTGAAGCTCATGGTTGGGAGGAAAATTCATCTTTACAAGTTGGTATGCAACATGTAGAAATTTTATATTCAATTTCTTGTGTTCTAGTAATAAATAGAAGCATCAACTTGTCTAAGTTAAAAGACATATTCTGCTTTGTAATAAGGGATTAATGTTCTATGAAACCAGGTTGAATAATGGTATAGGCTATTCGCATATGTTTTGTCAGTATTATATACAATGTCAATACTATGTGTTGTACAGTGTCAATACTGTGTTGAATACAGAGTCGATACTGTGTTTAGTATAGTAGACTAAGGTATTGTAGATGGATGTGATTACAAAATGTTTAATTATAAACCGACAAAGGGGTACAACGAGAGGGTAAATGTACTCTACCTTTTTATATATGAGCACTAGCAGAATGATCTTGAAAAGTTGATCCTTTGAATAAGATAAAGATCTTTCTCGAAAAGCTTGAAATTCTTCCTTGCAAATTGATTTGACTTTTCACCCGAACTTTGATTTTTGGTTCGTGGAGTGTCTCTCTGTCACGCACCCTTTGAGTTCATCACCTTAGCTCTGATACCATGTTGAGAATTCGGAGGGCTAGTGATTAATTAAAATTCTCTTCTTGATAATTAATATCTATGTTTAACATTAATATCTATATTTATCATTAATATTAATATTAATTAACATTAATTGAGTTTATAATATTAATAATATATAATTAATCAATATTAATAAAATTAATAGTATTAATAACATTATGAACATTATTCCCAGATGCGGGTGAGGAGGACAGGTTTTAAGACGATGGGACTTGGGTGCGGCACAGCGTGGAGACACCTGCCCACCCAAATCATGGTTGATGTTTGGCATTTAACTCCGGCTGCCAACAGATCGATTGCATTTACTCCCAGCGCTGTTTGCAATCCTGACTCCATTCCTCTATGCGATTTCGCGTGCAACACAATGCATCGGCCTTCGGCTCTCATTAATGGGGGTTTAATGCCGGGTGGTCTTCGATGCAGGCTCATTTGGATTGAAAATATGGCGAATTGCTCTGGTTCTGCTAGCGCTCCTCAGCCGATGAATCAATGGTGCTCCCTGGATGCAGGCCTCCCCAGTGTGCACACGATGACTGGCAAACGTAGCCCGCTAAGTTGCTGTCTGGACCTTGGAGATAATCTCCACTTCTCACATTCTGGTCTCTGTATGTTTGCTTCGATCTCTCTGAATTTTCGTTTACATCAGGCCTCTGTCAATCCTGCTCTTCCACCTCTTCTGGTGCCCTCTGCTGAGACCGTGCTTATGCCTCGCCTTCGTCAAAGGATGAGGTGCTGTAGGGGTAGCACCAAACGCCAACCCCGGTGCACTCCCTCCACCTCCAGCGCCACCTTAGAATCATCTTCTCATTTGGGCTGCCATCCTAATACCAGAAACAGGAGGGGTAGAATTCATAGCTCTGGCCATCGCCTGGGCTCCCTGGAGCCTCCAATTCTCTCCGCACCGCCTTTTCCCACGCCTCAAACGGCGCACTTTTCTTTCAACTGCTCACTTAATTGCCCTCAGGTCACTGCCTCTATTACAATGGTCTTCCACGAAGAGCCCTAGGAGGATGCTCACAGTTCGAGCCAGGTGGGTTGGTGCAAAGCAGATGCCCAAACCTCGAACCAACAGGCGAGGTTGTTGCACTCGTCGTGCAAGGCAATGCAAGGTCAAGCGAGTGGGAATCAGGATGTGGAAATGGCGCAAGGAGATCCTGGGCAAGCGAGTGGGACTCATGACGTGGTAATGGCGCAAGGTGATTCGGCACCTTCCAGGTAGGTGGTCACTTCCATCACGGACCTGTTCAAGAAAGATGGAGACCCAAATGCACTCGGGTGCAAAGTCGTGGAAGCACCGCCTGATGAGTAATCGCTCCTTCTTGGTTTGGCTTTCATGCTTAGTTTCGACCCATACTCTCGGGCTTGTTTTTGAGTATTTTGTAGTATCAATTTATAACTCAGTTTTTTATTGTTGTAAAATTTAGAAACATCACTCTATGGTACCCCTGCGAGGGCAACATTTCGAATACTATTCAAGGCTGGTTTCCCTCTATGAGCGCAGTCTTCTTCTCTAGTTTTTTTGTCAGAATTGCCACAGTACTGGGCAAAGACTAGGCTTCGGCCCGCTGTATATTATTTCTTTTGTTAATAGATTACCTTAACTTAGAAAAAAACATTATGAACATTATTAATATTAATATTCAAATTCATAATAATAATTATTTATTTATTATTAACGATTAATATCAATATGAATTACTATTAATAATATTAATATTAGTTAATTATTTAATAATATTAATCAAATGTTAATATTAATATTAAACATCATTAATATAAAAAAAATTGATTTTATAATTTTAATATTAATAATATTTTTTTAATTTTTTCTAATTAGATTTTCAAATTTTCTAACTTTTTCTAACATTATAAATAATATTAATCATACATTTTAAAATTTCAAAATATAAAAATTCTAACTTTATAAATAATATTAATCATTTAAAATATAAAAGACATAAAACAAGACAATTTTATCTTTAATATTCTGACAATTCAAAACTGTTCAACTCAAGTACTCATCTTTCCTGTCTTGTCCTACCCGAGTTCAATTAAACCCACGATTTTACTGTTCTACGAGGAAATAACAATAGACCAACTAGTGTGCGGTTAAACCCGCGATTTTATTGTGCAACTATTGTATGAATATCATACCATTTCCAATTAAAATCGGTTGGATGGTTATTAATTAGGTAACCATAATTTGAGAAACTAACTAAGAGGGTATGAAGAGGAAAATGTGAAAATATTTATTTAACATAGACCTTCAATGTTAATGAGAAACATTGAATATTAAAAAGTTGTTAGGGAAGCAATCAGAAGTTGGAAATGAAAATGGTAACAAAAAGCATGAGGGAGTTTTGTGGAGGGAAAGCTAATAAATTTATGTAATAAAGAAATTAAAGCTTTCAAAAAAGGTTATATATATATATATAATTATGTTTTAATAAAAATAAAAATATTGAAAAACATTATAATGATTTTTTTTTAATAAAAATTAATTTATCTTATCAAACATATATTTATATAAATTTCAAATTTATTTTAAAGATGGAACATGCCCTCAATGTTATGTATCATATAGCAATAAAAGTTTGTGGTCAAAGATTTAAAATATATTAATCCTTGTGAGTGTTTTTTTGTTTTTAGGAATAAGAATAAGAATGAAAAATTGAAGCGAGAATGGGGAATGAAAAGGGGACTTATGGAGAAAGTGGAATGAAAAGAATTGATCTGGTTGATGGGAATGAAGCAAATGAATAAAATGAACGGAGAGGATAGTGAAGTGTTTTATAAAATTTTAATTATATTTTAGAATTTCATGTCTATATCAAATGAATCTCTGGTATTGAAACATAAAAATATTTGTAACATTTTGATATTGTCCTCTGGATGTTGTATAAGATAAAGAGTATTTCCACGAGAACAAATCTTAACCATTCATTTAATTAAAAACCAAAATTCTGGTCCATGGGGTCTTGGATAGAGTGTGATAAATTATTCAATCTCAATTCCAATATAAACCACTCCTACCAAGTTACAAAAAAATATTTGATATTATGTATGATATAGAAAATAAAAATATTGGTGACAAGATAACCATGAAAAATTAAAAAATAACAATACTCCAAACTAAGTTATATTCAACCC
Organism: Pinus albicaulis; assembly: GCA_034641835.2. Lineage (NCBI taxonomy): Eukaryota > Viridiplantae > Streptophyta > Pinopsida > Pinales > Pinaceae > Pinus > Pinus albicaulis. The sequence continues at coordinate 194,887 of JAXQQM020083776.1, forward strand.
CTCAAACCATTCAAATCAAGTTGTCTACATCTCAAAATCATAGCATTTTTCACTAGAGCTATTTTGACACAATCAAATGAAAACAAATAAAATCAAATTGATACTTAGGCACCTCAAGAATAATAATTTATTAGTTTGTCTCTTTATGAAAAAACACCCTAAATATCCCAAAAGTAAATAAACAATAAAATTTGTTTTTTGAAATACCTAAAATTTTATAAAAGATAACCACCACAATTTGAGGATAATGAATGCTATTCACCTCAAACTTTATTTATTTTACATTCGAAAACCACACAAATATTATATTGGAAAATCACACCAAACACACACATTCCAAAAAATAACTTTTGGAAAATAACTACACCATCACCATCCCCATCCCCACACATGGAAAACCACACCAAACACACACATTCCAAAACTCAGGTTTTGGAAAATAAAACTTACACCAACCCCCCACATACATTGTACTAAACCTCACACATACATTGTACTAAAGGGTATGAACTCGTATTGTAGACTAGTTAATACTAAAAGTAGTATTGCTTGTAACAGATGGAACAGAAAATTAGACTGTAATCATCTTGGGTATCAAATCGAGCACTGATGGAATAGTTGCATAAGCTCCACATATTAAGAGCCAGGCCAGAAAGGTAGGAGTTGCAATCCCAGCCAAGTAGGCAGTATGCTTCCCCGTAGGCAGTTGGTGTGCCCGAACTGCCTGATGACGTCTTGTAGTCAGTTTGCATGTTTTTTACCAGATCTTCTACCAGGTTATTAACATTTTGAATGAAAGGACTATCGCTTGGGACTGACAGTGAGTCACTTTCATCCAAACATTATTTACCATCATAAAAAAAAACTCATTTCACAAAACATATTATATTATATACAATACTATTCGATCATTACACAATGTACATGACTTGAGCTCCGATGATAAGGACCTGCTTGATTTTAAACATTATTACAAACCTTGGAAATCATTTGCAATATAATATAATCTCCTATTTATATGTTTTAATCGCACCATTCATACACTATGAAACTTTGCACTGGTACAAAACATTACACACAATACACAGCAGTATTAAAACATTACATATTAAATATATTAGTCTGCTTCATTAAAGTTGATATCATATTAGACGATCATCGGATCCGTTGCCAAGGTTAATTTATGGCTTGAGGATTTCTTGAGATTTGCAATAGGCCACTTGGCCCTTTGACTTCTGGCAGTGATAGGGTTTGTCAACTCGAATTAAACCTAGTTGTACTGGGCTTTTAATAGTTGGGACAGCTGTTAATCTGCCCTCGGATTCTACGCAAATCACAAGGGAAACCTCCAGTGACTTCTGCCAGTTAGCTAGTGAATCCTCAGTTTGTTCATTTCTCCATGGCGCACTCGCAGAGTTGGCTTCTCATTGGCATCTCTGTCACAAATTTCTTTTAAGGTGAGCTTGGAACTGTTACACTATAACCGTCACTCTAATTTTCTTACCATTCCAGTTCTCAATACGTTTTCCTGTAAGTTTTTTGAGCTGTATCACATGTTAACCTTCTGAGTTTCATCTCTTTACTGATGGTTGGCGCTCACAGAGAAAAAAGACTCTTTAATCAACACTGGGAGCTGAGATTTCAGGCTAGGAATGTTGCAAACAAACATAATTAGGTAATCACCATTTTAGTTATAACTATTATGGGTTTTAAATTCCATTGCTTGTTACAGAACTAACTACAGGCTTTCATGCTCGATTTTAGATTAACTCATAGCATAGTTTTAATTTCAGGTTCGACGATGGTCGATTTCTCCAACAGGTATTTCACCCAGGCTTTTACCAATCGATAATAGCTTTGTTTTTAAAACTCTTTTCCTTAATTATTCTTGCTTACGAGCTGGCTACTCAGCAGGGTTTGTTTTTGTCTCGCGGGTTAGTGGACTTCACCCAAAACCCTGCTAGCGTTTCTCACCAGTACTTCATCATTCCACGACTAATGTACATACCCTTACCAACAAGTACATCGCTATGCGAAGGGAGAGTTTTCCGACGTAGATTATATGGAACTTAAAATTAAAGGCTCGGGGTTTGAATCCCGACCTAGGATTTATGAACTCTTTGAAGCTTTTCTTATCTTAAATGTGAAGGGTTTTATTTTAGGGTTTCAACCTAGATTGTATTAAGAGTATTGTTAATAGCTTTTACGATTCCGTTATGCAAACTGAGTAACTTCTACTATTATTATTTTGAGGCCGAGGCCGTGAATAGCTGTTCTGATATTTACATGTAATCTTAACCTTGCGCTATTTCTATTCTTGTTAATTCACAGTTTTTGAATTTTTCTACTTGCAATCATATGTTATGCATTGAAATATAAGTTTCATTTGTTAAACTACAGTTCGATAATGATTTTCATGAATCTTTTTAGCTGCTATTAGCATTCTTTACTTGGCATGAACTGAAAGATTCTCGTAGCTTTCATCCTTTGCAAATTATCTTTATTTGTAGAAAAGGGTTTCATGCTACATCTTTCTACTGTTCTAAGGGTTTTCACTCCCTGATTCTCTTTCAAATGTTTACTGCTTAAATATTTCTTATGTCTTTACTTCTTTTATAATATGATATGCTCCTACATGCGCTGGTGTCCGGACCACCATAGCTTTAGAGTCTGTGTATAGTAGGGACTAGCCGCGGATGATGTATCCCAATTCAGGATTTACACCCAGGACTAGGGTCGACAGTTCGTCGAGACCCATGTACCCTTTCCTATTGTGTCTGGTCTTTAAAACAGTAACATTATTTGTATATTCTACAACATTGTACCATTATCCAAAGCTATTCCTTCACTGTTAAACAAACAAACTGTTCTTCCACTATTATTACAGTGGTAAAATAAACATGCAGAATGTAATTATGCCTCTTTTGCTTATAAACCATATAGGCTATGGTTTGTTTATCTACATTTTAAACTGGTCTTTCCGACAAGCAGGGTTTGGCTATGTTTCTTGTTTTACTTCTATCTAGAATAATCAACAGAGAACAGATAACATAAAATAAATAGTTAACACTACTCTACATATTTCCAGAGAGAAATATTATTCTTTGCATAACTCGCTTCCTGCCTTAGATAAAAATTTAAATAAACAAATTTACAACTTTAAAAGAGGCTCAACAACACAGTATTCACCCATAAAATACATTGTACTCAATCTTTCAAATTCAGTTTCAGACTAACTTAGGGTTCCTCAGTAGTACTTATCTGAAATACTCAGATTCAAGCTGTGGTCCTCCCAACCATTCAGGGGAGGCTATTACATCCTCCACTTGCCCCCTAGCTCCAGAATCTGGACGGTGCCATAGGTTAACAGTGGATTCTTCTGCTATGACCTCTGGATGGCCAATCCAGTCACACTCAGAACTTTTGGTTTTACAAGGGTTGCTGTAAGCTATTTTCAGCTGGTCCTAACCAGCTCTAGAAAATACTCCCCCTTTACCAATTTCACAGAACCCCTACTCCTCCTTTGGGATTCAACTTTATCCTTAGAGGAGTAGGTAACTATTTTCCAACTGTCCCCAACCACCTCCTATTCTTGGAAACCCTTTTACCAACAGCTTAAAAGATTTCTTTTCATTAATTGGTTCCTTCTAATAACTCAGTAAAAAAAATAATGATAATTTTTTTTATGAACAATAACAATTTAAGTCTTTCTTGCCAGAAAATAAAATAAGCAAATTGTCTTTAACTATATTTCTGGAATCTAAGTTTCTGTGATCCATCATATAAATTATCAGAATTATTTCGGTAATAATCACATAAAATAGAACATGGTCGACGCGTTTCGAACCAACTAGTGTGGTTCATCATCAGGATGAACCATTTCGAACCAACTAGTGTGGTTCATCATCCTGATGATGAACCACACTAGTTGGTTTGAAACGCGTCGACCATGTTCTATTTCATGTGATTATTACCGAAAGAATTCTGATAATTTGTCTTTAACTAGTTAATACTAGTTAACTCTTAATGAGGCTGTCACACTGTGGATTACAGGTACAGTCATCGTTAGTCTGCGCGCTCACCACAGATACAGATACCAGGAGTAGTAAATAAAATGCTAATGACCTTATCGTCATGGCTGC